>JAQZBX010006302.1:0-53576 GCA_029593785.1 Cabassous unicinctus | reverse complement strand
GCTCCCAGCCTCGCCCCTCCCTCGTAAGCTCACACTGCCCTCCCTCTGGGAGCCCCTCCTGCTGCCGCGCCAGCCACGGGCTCTCGAGCACCGCGCCGTCCCCGGCAGGGCCCGTCACGCGTGCACAGCTCTATCTCCAGGTTACCACGGAAGCCGCCGTCAGCGTGCTGTGATCTCTCCGTCACCTCAGCGGTCGATGCGGACCCGGAACTTGCTGGAAGAATGAACCAGTGTCTCTGCTTATCACAGAAATGCCAAAAAAATCAAGATTTCAGGCCAGACCTTTCCCCTCACAGACTTGCCACAAAAGTCAGTTCTAAGAAGAATGGAAAAACCTCAAAGAAACTGCCATGAGACTAATGCAAAGATGTTTCAAGAAGGAGAAAAGGAATCCTGGTGGTGTGAAGCTGTGTGGAGCCCAGAAAACCAAAACTTGAATTTCATCCATTCCTGTGGGTGTGAACCCGCTGTAAGAAGGGCTTTGGAGGAAGCTGCCTCAGTTGAGATGTGGCCCAGCCCAGTCAGGACGGTGATTAATCCTGTTACTGCAGTCCTCTCTAAGAGAATGAAACTCAGAGAGCGCGCCACGGAAGAAGCTGAAATCAGCAAAACTTGGGAGAGAAGGGAGAGACTGGGAGACGCCGCCATGTGTCTTGCCATGTGACAGAGGAGCCAGGGGTGGCCAGCAGCCGGTCTTCAGGAAGAAAGCATTGCTCTGAGGACGCCTAGATCTGGACACTTACCTGGCCTCAAAACTGTAAGGCAATAGATTCCCACTGTTTAAGCCAAACCATTTCATGGTAATTGCTGGAGCAGCCCAGGAAACTAAAACAGGAACCTTACAAACAAAAGGCAAAGAATTTGTACCAAAAACTACGACCATGTGGATAAAAATTTGAACAAACAATTCTCCAGAAAGTCAGGGATGAGCAGAAACCAGCTGATCGCTATGGCATAAGCCTCCTGTGCCGGCTGCACTCAGGAAGCATTTATGGAGGAAATAAGTGAAAAATAGCTGCCTGACCACGAGATGCGTCAGTGCACGTTTCCAGGAACAGGGCCACTTGATTACATAGCCATGTACAGCAATCAGAATCAGGGAGTTTAAAATGGACACAGCATGTCCTTTTTGGCTATTTCCCCCCCACCTTAGAAGCCAATCTCAGAGCAGGCATTTCATTTAGTCATGTTGCTTTCGCCTTCTTTAATGCTCAGTTTTTGTCTTTAGTGACATCAACATTTTGAAAAATTCAAGCTGATTATTTTGCACAATGTCCCTCAGTATGTATTTGATGTTTCCTCAGGATTAGATTTATTCTGAATTTTGGACAGGCAGATTGTCTCTCACAGGGCAAGAAGTGAACTTCATACCAACGTCTTCTAAAATTTTTCTGTCACATTCTTCATTCTAGCCAAGATGCTCGGCAGCTTTACAGCTTTTACACTGAACAGCCCTGTGTGATAATGGGTTTTCCAAGTATGCAGTGGCCTTCTTGGATTTGCTACCTCATGGTGCAACATCTAGAAAGACATTTTAATAGCTAATATTCCAATGTAAGTTAAATTTTAAAAATGGCACATGGTGCTGCCAAGACAAATGACTCAGCTGAGGTGATCATTTAAAAAACAGGCACCTCAGTAGGACGAGGCCTTGTATGTGAACACGCAATTATGATTGCAATTTATTCTTCCCAGGTTGCCTGGCAAGTTCATTTTGATAATGTTTTTAAGATATTCTGATTTCAGGAACAGTAAAATGTGAAAACACAGACATCTTATAATGAAGATAACACAGTACCTAGAGCGAATCTTATCAGATTAGTCAAGATCCTGGTGCCCAGAGATTGTTTAGATTCCTTATACATCGCATATGTGCTAGAATTTATATTTATTTTAAATTAAAATATATCTGGTATAATTTTTACACTAATTGTTTTAAAATCCTTTTATAATGTTTTTTGCATTTCCATAAAAAAGTAGGACTTAAAATGCATGATAAAATGAGGCTTTTAATCAAAGAAATCTACAGCAACTTCAATATGACACCCTGTGGGATGATCAAGAAACCACATGCAATTCCACGGTGGAGACCCAGACAGCTTTGTTTTGTTTGTTTAATAGAAAAATCTGATACCCAAATCCTTAGCATTTCACAAAATGTAACCACAGCCCTCTAAAATATTCAAGTATAACCATGCATACATAGGTCTTAATTGTGAAAAACCATGAGCAGGACAAACACTTCTTGTCAGTGTGCTATTTTCTCGGGATATGGAAAAATAAGAAAAAGTTCTGAGTATATGCAGAACAAGCCCACGAATGAAAAGAGGCAAAACTCTCCAGGCTTATCACTCTTATTTCAAAAGAGGCATCGAGACAGGAGGTTTCTGGTTTTTAAAAACAACAGAGTAGAGGTGTCACTGCCCTACTCTCCTCTCTGAAGTCTTTCCCAAACAGCCCACAGTTCTCAGGAAAAATGATCCAAACAGGAGTCACCCCCGAGGGGCCAATGGCCCTGGTCTAACAAAGAGAGGAGCTCGTTTTCCATGACTGGCCACTGGCAGCTTTGCAGGCGCAGCCCTCCCACTTTCCCGTTTGTCCTGCATCTGGGCAGTCGTAAACATAAGACAGTTCATGCCCTCGACCCCTGCAAACCTCAGACCCCATGGGGAGCCCTCTCCCGGCCCCACCCCACAGCCACTCTCAGGCCCAAGGACGCTCTCTGCTTCACTGGCCACCTGGACAGGCTTGAGCTCCCTTCAAAGTCCCATTATGTGAATAATAAACCTCTTCATATCCTCCTCGTGTCTGTGGAGCATCAGTCTCAACTAATTTTTTTGGGGGTGGGGGTAGATACTGACCTGCACGAGGCATCCACAAAACACCTGGCTTGGACCAGCAAGGTAAAGGTGTGTGTGGGCTGGAAGAGCCTCCGCACACCTGTGTTACAGCGCGGAGAAGTGGGATAGAAACGGCTGGCAAGGCAGCACGCAGGGGACCTGCGTCTGGAAGAAGCAGGCAGCCACATGGCAGCGTGGGGGAGAAAGTGGGGGGCAAGCCGCCCCCACACTCGCTTACAGACAGCGGAGAAGCAAGCACGGACGCTGCACTGACCCACAGACACACTCGCGGAGCACGTGGCTCCGCGTAAGGATGGGCTCTCCGTGCTCGCGCTGAGAGACCAGCATCTCAGGCTGGCTGTAGTCCACCTGGACCTGGCAGGCTACTTCCCCTGAACCTTCCACAAAGGGCACATGCAGGAGGAATGGTCGCCATTCAAAGACGAGAAATATCTCAAAGAAACCATCACATGATTTTTGCAAAGACGCTTCAAGGAAAAGGAAGAAAAGGAACGTTACAAACTACAGTCAGACAAAAAATCACATCAGAAATATTATGACATGGATGAAAATGTGGAGAAACAGTTCTAAAGAATAGGATATGAGATGTCTGGCAGAACTCAGGAAAATAGAAGGAAAAAACAGAGAGTCACATTAGCAGCAGAAACAAGGAGAAGGAACCTTGCTGCAAACCCTGTTAGGGACATGGAGTTGGGGAAATCAGATAATGGATATTGATGACATTAAAAAGCCTGATATTTGCATGATTGGTGCCCATGAAAAAGAGAAAAAGCAAGAGAAAATCACTATTTAACAGGCAGTGGTTCTCAAATTGGGATCCTTGGCCCCACATTATCACCTGGGAACTTGTGAGGAATGCAAATTCCGGAGTGCCTTTCCCAGACCTACTGAATCAGAAACTCTGGGCAGAGCCCAGCAACGTGTGGTTTAACAATCCCTTCAGCTGATTCTGATGCACAATCACGTTTGAGAGTTGCTGCAACAGAAAAATTTCCTCCCAAATAAAGGAAGACTTGAATTACAGATTAAAGGGTACAATGGATTTTAAGACAATCAGGTATCAAACAATCAACATCAACACATATCTATAGGCATCCAGGCCCAACACAAAAATAAAAAAAATTAAGAAAGAGAAGACTATCACGCTAGCTTCGTATTTCCCACTGTCGTATTTAACGACAGGAAATAATGGAAGAGTAACTACAGAAGCCCTCAGAGAAAGAGATAATCACTTTTTCTTTCTAAATTAATCAAATGGAGAACCAGGTCTCAAAGCTGGGATTAGTGATGCTAAAACTAGTTCTCTTTTCTCCCAACACATCATCTCTTAAAAGAAATACATTAACACTTTGGATATAATTAACAGTCTTACTTTGTGGTAGGTGCTACTTTGCTTTTCTTAAGCCGTTTTCCTCTTTGGCAGCGTGCCTTTTGGCCATTTCTCATGAAAAAGAAGCGAGTGAAACTCAACTCGATCAAGAATCCAGCAGCTTGATACGTTCAGAGACGCTCAGAGAGCGTGAGAGGGCCTTCAAGACCAGCACCCAGGATGGTCTTCCAGACCCTCTGTAAGATGACATCCCGCCACCCCTGACTCTGCTGCCTCTCATGCCTCAGTTTTCTTTATTGAAGTTATCCACAACCAGAGTATTTATGCTGTTTACTGTCTGCTCTTGTTTGGTTGTGGTCCCTCCAGAGCATAAGGTCTCCTAGAGATGGGACTGGGCTTATTTTGTTTGTTTCTGTCTCCCTGGTTCCTAGCACTGACCCTTGCATGTGGTGGGTGGTCAATAAATTTGTTGAATGACTTCATAGAGACCCTCCTTTGGAGACAGGGAACCCGAGTCCCAAGTGGAGAAAGGATGCGCCTTAAAGCAAACGTTGATATTAAATGGATTTAAAGACACAGGAAATCTCTACATGTAGTATTAACTGAGTTGGCGTTCCCTGGGTGGGCTACCTAGGGAAAAGCCCCCAGCTATGAGAACAGGACTTCAGAATCTTAGTGCAGCAGGGAGATTCATCAGGGCCCACTGCTGCCCAAGCGTCTGTGTGGAACATGGGGATCTGATCTAAAACCCGAGGGGCAATCCCCCATCCTACCCTGAGAAAAGGATACCCCCGTCTAGGGGGAATGAAACTTGGCACAGGAACATGAGCTGAAATCTCAGTGGAGGCTGATCAGTCAACCACAAGCACAGCCCGGGAAAGGGTTCCTCTCTCCCACGCTCCCAGACCACGGAAATGTAGGTAGCCCGGCAGCTCTAGCCTAAACTCCAGCTTAGAGTGGAGTGTCAAGGAAAATTCAAACATACTATATTAGATAAAACTGAATATTTGCACAGGACTTCCTATGTTATGCTTGGTGATGGCAGAGAGAATTAGGATTGTAACTGTGCAAACACAAATAGCAAAGAACAAGAAAAGAATGGGAACAAAAGTGAGGGAAGGATGGAAGGAAAGATTTATGGCTATGGAGAAGAAAGGGAGGAGGGTGGGAAGAAATGGGCTGTAAGAAGGAGATGAAGAACACACAGTCTGGAGGTCAGGAGAACCCAAGAAAAAGAAGAAAATCCCCCTTGAGGGTTTTGTACAACAGAAAATAGAACATGAACTCAGTAAGAATAGAACTAAAGAACTCAAAGACAAAATAATGAAAACAGGATAGCATGAAAGGAGGATCACAGAGCCAAAAGAACAAATTGAGGACAAAACACCTCCATTACAGAACTGCTAAATGAATTAGAAACGTCAAGGAACAGAGTAGACAAGGCTGAAAATCAAATTACGGATATAAATAAAGGACATGAAATAATCGATGAACGAAAAGGAAAAGGACAAAGTGCCTTTAAAAATTAAAGAGAAGATAAATATACAAGACAGATGAAACATATTCAACATAAGGATAACTGATGCTCATGAGGTCGAATAGCAACAAATGGAGCAAAAAACATATTCAGAGCCATAATAGCAAAAAATTTCTTTGAAATGAATGAAAGATTGAGTTTGCATATCCATAAGGCACACCATATTTCAATAAAAACTCTTGGGAAACTAGCCACATTGAGACGGATGTTGGTTAGGCTATAAAACTTCAAGTAAAAAGACAGAACTCTTTAAGCAGCCAGACAGAAAACTGCTTGAAACCTGAAAGTGGAGGACATCAGTTTGGCTTGAGATTTCTCCAAGGCAATATTCAATGCCATTCACGGGACAACCTCTGCAAGTTTTGAGGGAAATAGAGTGTAAGCCAAAGATAAACCAAGCAAAATTGGTGCTATGAGTATAAAGGCATCAGAAAAGCATTCTCAAATCTGGAAATCCTCAGGAAATGAGGTACTTATGAATCTTTTTGGGAAAAAAAAAATACTACTGGAGAACAGAGTCCAGCCAACAAAAAGATGGTTGGAGAAATTTTGGTTAAAAAACTAGTAGAAACTCAGCACCAGAGAGCACTGGAAGTCTGTCAGTCAGGATGTTAGAGCAAACAACCCTCACCTTTCAGCGGCTCCAGTTCTCAGAAATTTATTTCCTGAACATGCCGTGTCTTCGGTGGGTCCACAGGCCTCTCGAGGGCACCTGCCTTCCATGTGAAGGCACCACACTACCACGTCAACGCGTGCTTCCACGATCGCAGGGAAAGCAGGGCAGCTCCAGGGAGTCTTGCAAGGGCAAGTGAATGCTGCCACTCAGATGTGACACGGGCTCACTTCCGCTCATATCTCACTGGCCAGAACAAGCCACATGGCCACAGCTCACCTCAAGAAGATGGAGAAGGGCCGATGGTGAGCGGCTTCAACCACAAACAATCTCTATAAAGGTCTGAGAGGAATGAAGTGCTCACACAGTTTTATCCAGCAAATATAAAGGTGATGGATATTTTCAAGTAAAAAAAAAAAAAGCGTACACAGCACATGAAATTTTCTTTAAGAAAACACCAAACGATGAAATCCGACCAACGAAAAGATTCAAAATCAAAACAATGTTGTACACTCTACAACTTAAAAACCAGTCCTAGCCATACGCCCCAGGAAATTTCTTGCATGTAAGAGAAATGTATAAGAATGTCTTGTTAGCATTGTTTCTAACAGCTAAAAATGAGAAACAACTTAAACGTTCCTTGTCAGGAGAAAAGAAATTGTGGTGCAGTCACACAATAGAATACTAGACAGGAGGCATATGAACGTCATCATTCAGGAAAGGACAGGCTTTACACACAAACCTCTCAATCACGAGAGATTATTTCTTGCTCCTGACATGTTCAGTGTGGCTGGCAGGAGACTCTGTTCCACACAGTCACTCAGAGACCCAGGCTCATGAAAACTTTGCCATCTTACAGCTGCACAATCTGGACTCAAGGTCTTCAAGGTTGTCATAGAAGAGAAAAGAGAAGGCATCCTGGGTAACTGCCACATGCCTGCCCCAGGGCAGCTGGGATAATAGCCACATTCACCGGGAGAGAAGAAATGAGCCCAGAGGAGTTGAGGTCCAGGGAAGGCTCAGAGGACAGACAGCAAAGCCGGTTGCTCCTGCTGTGCCAGAAGGGAGGCACAGGCCTCCAGCTTGACGTCCCGGCTGAAAAGCCAGCCTGTGAGGGCTCCTGTCTTCAACGTCAGGAAAGCTGCAGCGCAATTTGTAATTGAAGAACAGTCACCGTCAGGAGGGGTACGTGTGGTAATGGCGGCGGAAGCACCTACTTCCCTGACTACGTTCATGTTGGATTATATCCCAGGAACAGAGAGAATGCCCAGGCGTGGTTCCAGAAGCACTCCTGGTGATCTCCAAGAACCATGCCGGGCGTCCTGCTGCCTCAGCCTCCTCAGCTGGAACTCTACTTACACTGAACCACCTGTGGTTTCTTCAACTCCCCGAGGGGTTTCAAGCTTCTGTCCCAACTCATCCAGAGAACC
This sequence comes from Cabassous unicinctus, assembly GCA_029593785.1. Taxonomy (NCBI): domain Eukaryota; kingdom Metazoa; phylum Chordata; class Mammalia; order Cingulata; family Chlamyphoridae; genus Cabassous; species Cabassous unicinctus. The sequence goes on along the minus strand of JAQZBX010006302.1, from coordinate 45,805 downwards.
AATGAGCAAACTACGGTCCTGCTGCCTTGGAGGAAGGTCCCAGATCCAATTTAAGACCTGAGGAACCCAAACCAACCATGCTGACCCATCACAATCCCACCTTCCTGAAAAAGTCCTTTCCAAGCAGCCACTGTCTCCAGCCCCGAGGCTGGGCCTTGATGCCCTGCCCAGGCCTGGGCTGCGAAAGGACGGAGGCTGAGGACCACGTTACCCACCACCTGGGCAAGTGGTGTAGACGGAGCAGGGGGTTCTGCTCTCGCCCCCACTACCCTCTCTAGACAAGCAGTACCCAATAAAATGCCCTCCTGCTGCCCCACAGTCAGCAGGGCTGCATGCAGAGCAGCAGGCATAGTGCAGCACCCTGAGCCCGCTGCCCTCCCGCCCCCACATCGCCATGTTTCCTGCCACCCTTTCAGACACTCTCCCACCCAGCGGGCGGCTTTCCGTTTGCTTTGCTGGTCTGCCTCTCTATCCCTAAATCCTGCAAACCTCTCTCCCTGGGCCACCAGGTCTTACCATATCAACAGGCACCCGGTGCCAGACTGTGCTGATCAAGTCTGAAGTGCTGTCTTTGAAATGCGACCACAGCCCCACAAGAAAGGAAAAGACATTTTCAGCTGGCGGACAGTTATGAAAGAATGCCCGAGTACGGATCCTTTACTGAAAACAATTTGAAAGAAGTGCTGTCGATATTTTTGCTGTACTTTGACTGGCCTTCATGTAAAAAGAATGAACTCACTCTGGTTTGGAATACTCCTCCCCACCCCCTGCAGCCCACCACCCAGTGTCTTTGGTGGTCTCATTCTCCAAAACCTTCTTCACGTGTTCTGACCTCATTATATTGTAATTACATGCTTATGAGTTTTTGTGTTGCCCCCCATTCCAAATATTCAACTGTGAACTCCTTGAGGTAAAAAACTAGGTTATTTGTTTGCTTAATTTATTAATTAATTAATTTAGAGAAGTTGTGAACTTACAAAATAATCATGCATAATATGCAGAATTCCCACACAACACCCCTCCACCAATACCTTGCGGTGTTGTGGAACATTTGTTACAGATTTTGAGAGAACATCACCAGACTATTACACTAACTATGGTCTAGAGTGTACATTTGGTATATTTTTTCCATACCCCCCTATTATTAACACAGTACCTTCTCTGACACAGATGCAAGAATATTACAGTATTGTTGTTAACTATAGTCTATCGGTTGCATTAATTGTATTTTTCCCATGCTTCTCCATATTCTTACCACCCTGTAATAGTGATGTAATTTGCTCTAGTTCATAGAAAAACATTCTTATATCTGTACTATTAACCACAATCCTCATCCACCTCTGGGTTCACTATGTTATTCAATCCTTAGATTATTCTCTAGCTTTCTTTCAATTGACATTTACATCCCTAGACTACCCTTTTCAGCCACAATCCATTTATAAATCAGCTGTGTTAGCTATACTCACTATAATGTCTTCACATCAACTCTATCCATTTCCACACTTTTACAGTCAAGCTAATTAAAAATTCTACATACATTAAGCATCAGTACCCCTTCTCAGCCTTCATCCTATCTCCTAGTAACCTATACGCTAGGTTTTAACTCTATGTGTTTATTCTTTGCATTTAGTTCATATTAGTGGGATCATACAATATTTGTTCATTTGTGTCTGGCTTATTTCACTCAGCATAATGTCCTCAAGGTCCAGCCATGTTGTCATGTGTGTCCCAATTTCATCTCTTCTTACTGCAGCATAGCATTCCATATGTATATACCACATTTTGTTTATCCATTCATCAGTTGATGGACACTTGTCAGTTGATGGACACTTGGGTTGTTTCCATCTTTTGGCAATTGTGAATAACGCCACTATGAACATCAGTGTGCAAATGTCTGTTCATGTCACTGTTTTCAGTTCTTCTGGATCTATTCCTAGCAGAGGGATTGCCAGATCATATGGCAGTTCTATATTTAGCTTCCCAAGGACTTGCCAAACTGTCTTCCACAGAGGCTGCACCATTTTACAATCTCACCGACAGTGAAGGGGTGTTCATGTTTCTTCACATCCTCTCCAGAACTTATTGTTTTCTGCTTTTTTAATAATGGCCTTTCTATGTGAGATGGTATCTCATTGTAGTTTTCATTTGCATTTCCCTAATAGCTAGTGATATTAGAAAAAATTTTTTTTTTTTTTAGTTAGGCTAGTAAAAAGAATTTATTTGGGAAATGGGGGAAAGAACAGAGCTTGCTGAGAAATGGGAAGACGGAAATACACACCAACATTTGGTGCGTTTATGAACCATCAGTTTGGCTCCACTGGTCTACATGTCTATCTCTATGCCATAGTGTTTTTACCACTGTAGCTAGGTAATATGATTTAAAGTCTGGAAGTGAGAGTCCTCCAACTTCGCTCTTCCTTTTTAAGATGTTTCTGGCTATTTGGGGCCCCTTACCCTTCCAAATAAATTTGATAATTGTGTTTTCCATTTCTTTAAAAAACGCTGTTGGAATTTTTATTGGGATTGCATTTACTTTGTGTATCAATTTGGGAAGAATTGACATCTTAACGATATTTAGTCTTCCAATCCATGAGCACAGAATGTTCTTCCACTTAGGTCTCCTTTGATTTCTTTTAGCAATGCATTGTAGTTTTCTGAATACAAGTGCTTTACGCCCTTGGTTAAGTTTTTCCCTAAATATTTGATTCTTTTCGTCGCTACTGTAAATGGAATTTCCCCCTAATTTTCTCCTCAGATTGCTCATTAATAGTTATAGAGATACTACTGATTTTTGCATATTAATTTTGCATCCTGCCACTCTGCTGAACTCATCTATTAGCTCCAGTTGTTTTGTTGTAGATTTTTTGGGACTTTCTAGTTATAGGATCATATTATATGAGAATAGTGAAAGTTTTACTTCTTTCTTTCTGATGTGGATGCCTTTTATTTCTTTTTCTTGCCTGATTGCTCTAGCTAGAGCCTCTAGCACTATACTGAACAACCGTGGTGACAGTGGGCATCCTTATCTTGTTCCTGATGTCAATGTGAACGCTTTCAGTATTTCACCATTGAGCACAATGTTAGCTGTGGGTTTTTCATATATGGCCTTTATCATGAAAGAGTTTCCTTCAATTACTAACTTTTGTAATATTTTTATCAATAAAGGATGTTGTATCTTGTCAAATGCCTTTTCTGTATCTATTGATAGGATCATGTGATTTTTCTTCTTTTATTTATTAATGTGGTATTTTATGCTGATTGATTTTTTTGTATTGAACCACCCTTAGAACCTACTTGATCATGATGAATAATTCTTTTTCATTTCTTTTTTATTTATTTTAATAATTCTTTTAATGTGTTATTGGATTTGATTAGCAAGTACTTTGTTGAGGATTTTTGCATCTGTATTCATTAGGGATATGGGTCTATAATTTTCTTTTTTTTGTAATATCTTTATCTGGCTTGGGTCTTAGGGTGATGTTGACTTCAAAGAATGAGTTTGGTAGTGTTCTTTCTTGTTCAAATTTTTGGAAGAGTTTGAGTAAGATTGGTATTAAATCTTTGTTGAATGCTTGGTAGAAGCATTGTGAACCCATCTGGTCCTGGTCTTTTCATTTTGGGGAGTTGTTTGATGACTTTAAATCTCTACTTGTGATTGGTTTGTTGAGGTCTTCTGTTTCTTCTAGGGTCAGTGTAGGTGGTTTGCATGTTCCTAGGAATTTTTCCATTTCATCTACATTGTTTAGTTTGTTGGCGTATTATTTATTTATTTTTATATCATCAGTAAAACATAGTGCTTGGTAAAAATAATGGAATTTAATAAATGTATTTGGAGTGAATGTTTTCAAATAGAAATTCCCAAACGCTAACTGTCCTGCCTTTCCTTGATGATCTGATTCCCAGTATTCTTCAAAGCTTCTCCAGTAACTGTTCCAGTAACTACAGTAATCCTCTATTGACTCATTCCCAGTGGTATAAAGCCTCCAAAGAAAACCTCTGATAGGCATACTATTTCTCACTGCACAGCATGGCAAAGAGTATTGGTTGAAGGATTCTGGGGCTCAGGGACAGAGTTTCTATTCTTTTGTGATTTCAGCCACTATCAACTGATATTACATGCCAGGAGCCAAGCCCTGAGCTGACACTGGGAACATCGGGAGTCCCCAGCTCACAGTGGCCACCAAAGTTTGCGACAGTCCAGCAAGTGTGAACTTGGGCAAGTCCCTCCACCATCTCGGCCTCAATCTCCTCATTTATAACGGGAAATAGCACTTTCTATTTCTGCTAGGATCCAATAAGAGTTTGCAATTTCATCGTCCTGGAAGCTGTTCACTTTACCAAATAAAAAGTCCAAGCTAAAAGCTCTGGTGCTTGTGGAGAGCATGCAGTGCAGAGCACAGATGGCATTTTCAGGAGCTGAGCAGGGCTGACCCGCAGGGAATGCAGGTGAGCTCAGGGATTCAGGGGCCTGAGCAGGTGCCAGTAAGGGGCAGGGGTGTCTGCAGCTCTACAATCATCCCTGTCAAAGATGCTGTCCCTAAACTGTAAAATCTGAGAAACTACAGAAAAGACTGAAGTCTTTGCAACTGATGTGGAATCCTGGAATAAGGAAGAATCATTCCTCTGCATGGAGGCGAGGGCTGGGGAGAAACCGTGGGCCAGATGGAGAGCCGAGGCGGTGAATGGGACCGCGACACTCCCAGGCTGCGCTTTCACCACTTCCCAGGCAGGGATGGTTAGTCAACAGTGGGCCCCGCTGTCCATCACTCTACCCTTGTTGAATTACGACGACGTTTACGGGAATGCTAGTGGGTCATAAACTGTTTAAACTATGGTAGGGCTTCAGCCATTTCCAATTAATTCTTCCTTTTTCTGTATTAGTATCAAGGTATGGAAAACCTCTAGCTGATGTTAAAATTGGTCTGTGAAGAAGGATGGAGAGATAGGGCATGAGTACAACGGGGATTAGCCTCTTTAATAATGTTATTGGTTTATATTCATACGCGAACGCACATTAAGTGTACAGTAAAAGCCATGAGCTTAGGAAACAGACCCGCATATCATCCTACAGGGCTCCCACACATCTCCCACCACCGACACCTTGCGTTGTTGTGAGACATTTGTTACAAACTATGAAAGAGCATCGTCAAAACATTCCTACTAACCACAGCCCATATCTTACATTTGGTGTATTTCCCCCCAGCCCACCCGATTGTTAACACCCTGCATTTGTTTTGTATATTTGTTACAGCTCATGAGAGAACGTTCTCTATCTGTCCTGTTAACCTCAGCCCGTCTCCCACCGCTGGATCCCTGCTATTCAGCCCACGCCTTGTACGATCCACTCAAAGGGAACTCCCAGTGGCTCTCACTGCCATCACAGAGCTGTGCTGTCATCACCTCAGTGCACCAGAGGCTTGAGATAATTTGGAACTCATAAAATAACCTTTTTCTTGCAAGTTGTCATTTAGTTATTGGCCAGGCCTGCCAATTTCAATCGACAGTGATGGCTTTTTTAGGTATTTTATGTACAGTCAGGCATGGCCTTGGGTGCCAGAGGGAGAAGTGGCCAATGTGCCACAGGGCTTGAGGAGACAAGCATCTTTATATAATCGGCCGCACTACAGAGCTTTAAATCAAGACGCTATTTACTTCTTTCAAGATCACCACCAAAATCTAAATTCCACCTGGGAAAAGGAGTTACACATTAATGGATTTTTCCTGTCCTTTAGTAGCCAGCCATCAGCCATGTCTTGAAATCAATTTGGAGGTATCAGCAGGACGGGCCTGGAGCCCAGCTAGCTACCGACGGCCTCAGGCACGTCCTGGACGGGCGGCAGCTGGTCATCTGAGCAGCCGGTTAAGCAGTGCCACGCCCCCAAACATGATAAAAAATGCTTGATCATGCTTATGAGATGTAAACATGATCAAGCTTTTTTTTTTTTTCATTAACAAGGAGACCTTGGTCATGTCATTTAACCAATCTGTGCTCATTTCTATATATTTTGGAACAATTGAGTTTGTTTTCAGGATTAAATAAGATAAATGTGCCTGGACAGGATTTTTTAAAGTAATGCTTCCATAATTTGTTAAGCTGCCTTTTGTCTGTTATTTTATTTTTTGAAGTTGAAATCAAGTTAAAAAAATAAAATATAAAAAGAAATCTATCACTCATGCTATAATGCATTCATCTGATGTTTCTTAATCTCCCAAAGTTAAAAAAATCTTGAACACTGACAACATAAATACATTTTAATGCAGAACACATGGAGCAAAAGGGCTGATGAAGAACCAACCACATGACCATAAGTACAGCAGAGACCGCCAATTGGAAACATTTATTTAAAATTCTTAAAATTCTTTTACTGAACCAATCAATCAAATAGAACACTAGGACGTGTCGCCTCTTTCTCACTGAGATGAAAATAATAAACTGAAGTTCTAGATTACCACTGTTCCACAGCGACGGAGCCCCTGGCTGGGTGTCTCACGCGAACGCCCTTATTTCCCATGAACCACTGGGTCAGAAGGCACCTGAGGAGGCCCCAGGGGCTTGCTGTGGCCACTGGCCGTTGACACCGTCTCTTCATATCGCTGCACGATCGTCCACCCTCTGCTCCTAGCGCTTTTTATTATTATAGTTATTCATGGCCTCTATAGTATCTCAGAAAAACACAGACGCATTGGGGAGCCCCTGGACGGACCACTGGACATCAAACCAATGCAGCAAAAATGTGACTAAGTTCCATAAGGAAAGTGGAAGCGCACAGCGGGCAGCACGGGAGGCAAAACGCAGATCTCACCGTGCCTCGCAACGGCGCGTGTCGGATTCTCAGAGCCGCTGTCGGCCATTTAACTGTGATCTCACACATGTGAAACGTGTTCTTCACGCAACCTGACACACACAGCATGTTCGAGACACGCCTGCTTGATCATACGCGCGGTGGAGCGATGTCTTTGTAGATCAATTCTAAGCCAAGTGGGGAATTTCAGATCGAATCAAGGGCTGAGGAGCACCGCGGACACAGAAAGCTCCACCTGCCGTCCGCCAGCATGACGCCTGGCTTCTGCCAGCATAAAAATCTGTATTTCTAGTCTGCACAGTGTGCTATAAACTCTTTCTGTGTTTTATAAAATTGGGCAAATTTTAAAAACTATTTACCTGAAATTTCCTGTATTTGAGTGAAGAACATTCCTTAAATGTTCTACATGATGAATTTGGCTGTGGCTCTTACGTTACTGAGGTCTTATACAGCTTGTTACTATATGAAAAAAGGAAATCTCCTGAGGCATCCCTCAAAAATGTGAAAGTGATTGAGTTACCGTGTAAAAGACCATCAGCTCACCCCCATGCCCTGCTCGATCAAACTGGGCCTTGGAGAAATTTCCAGAAGCCAACACCTGCCACATGCCTCATTTCTTTCCTCCTTGGACAGGTCCTGGGTGACTGTCTTGAATGACATGGGGTAGCAGGGAATGAGCCCGACTTCTCCATCCCTTTTGGTTTTAGTCAACAATAACTCCAAGGCCCCTGGAGAGGCCCCCACAAGACGCCATCCAAGATTAAAACACAAAATTCCCAGCCTCCCCTCAGCACCTCCTGTCTGCCAACCACACAAACAAATCTGGACGTGCTCTGAGCTAGATGCACTGAAGGTGGAAAACCTCTCAGTCACCTTTCGCTTTATTTATTTATTTATTTTTTAAGATTTTATTTATTTATTTATTTATCCCCTCCTGCTGCTTGTGCTCGCTGTGTCCATTTGCTGTGTGTTTTTCTGTGTCTGCCTGTCTCCCTTTGTTGGGTCGTCCGGCTGCGTCAGCTCACCGCTCCGCGCAGGCCGGCCTGCCCTCACCAGGAGGCCCCGGGAATCGAACCCGGGGCCTCCCATGTGGTAAACGGGAGCCCTATCAATTGAGCCACATCCGCTTCCCCTTTCGCTTTCTTTATAAACACGTATACACAAGCCTTTTGGACGTTCTTTCGAGTTCCTTCTATGAGTGGCCCTTATTTCCTGAAGCTTCTAACACTCAGGAGCCATCATGCAATATCGACATGAAAATGATGCAAGATTAAATTAAACCCCCTGCCAGAAATGTGAAATGGAAATTTAAAATGTATCCTCAGCTGCCATTTGAGACCCTTTTGACAACTTATTTTTCAACACCTGCAACTCCTTGAGACAACCTGGTATAATGGAAATAGCATGGGATTGGGATCAGAAGGCCTGGTTCCCGAGGCCAGGTCTTCCAAATTCCAGTGACGTGGCTGGGAGATGCATGTAGCAGCCGCTGATGTGGGGAGAAGCCTTCATTGCTATCACCTCAAAGAGGAGACAGGGGTAGAGAGAAGAGAGGGGAGGAGAGAAGAACAAAACAAAACCGCGTAAGTACTGACGGCTCCTCCCGCTTGTGGGTGAATGTGCCAAAGCAGTCAGGACAGAACGCTGCGATGCCTGTCAGGGTTTGCAGTTTAACGATCTCATGTCCCCAAAGCCTTCACACAAGCCGCCTCCACTGCCCTCGGCACCGCTGCACGGCTGCGTCTGCGCCAGGCCCTGCTCACAGCACAGCGGCCCCGAGGACGCCCGTGACTGCCGCCTCCCCGTCCGCCGCCAGCGCTGCACACGCGGCTCTCCTGGAGCCTCGCCAGCGGCACCTTTGGTGGGCATTGATCATCGCTCCGCCTAGTCCTCAGCCTTCCGAGATTTGCCTTGCACATGCCAGGCTCCAGGACGCACGCAGAGATGGCGTAGGAGACAGAGTCCCTGCCCTTGTGCATGGCAGCGGCTTGGCAAGAGGTGCCAAGGGCAGCACCGCGGGTGCCGAGGCAGCTGTTCCGGCCAGGGGTTGCGTGAGACTCGCCCAGCTTTCCCGTAGCAAAGCCATGACACTGAGTGCCCCCCGATTCCTTACTGGGGTCAGCTCCAGACCTTCTCACTCGGGGGCACTCTGCTCGCCGGGCCAGCCCTCTCCTCCACGCTGCTGCCACCACCCTGTGACGCGCATCCAGGCGCGCTTTTCTTCCTCGCCTACACCCTGGCCTCCGACTTCCACGGTCACCACCCAACTGATCCACCCAGAAACCACCAACTCAAGCACCAACATCTTTTCTCTACAAAATACTTCCGTTTCTTCCAATTAGCTTTGCTGAGTACCCCTGCTGTGGCATTTCTTCAAAGCACCGTTACCAGAGTCTTCTAGATGACGGACCCCTCCACTTTCTTCCCATCCATCCACAGCCCCCTCCTGACTTTACTTCCTCCACCATCCAGGTTAGATTGGAGCTGATCATTTTAATCCCTGCATATTTTAAATATTCTAAACTCCATCACCCTCCAGCCTGTCTGAACCCCGTTAAACCCCCAGCCCAGGAAAAACTGAGCATGTTTTCCTCACGGCTGCACACGGCAGCTGAGTGTGGCTGCAGAGACCCACAGCTGGGCAGGTTGCAAGCAGACTCAGGAGTAGCCCCGGGAAGCCAGCTCAAAAGCCCGGCTCTCCAGTTCCTGTAACGACTGTTTCAAACCTACGCCGATTGCCACCAACATCCAACTGTCCTGCACTCAGCACCTGACCGTCCCCCAGTGCTGCCGAGAAGCGGAAGGCCTGAGAGGAGCCTCTCTCTACCCGTCACCCCCAGAATGCATTCCTCTACAACGAAGGCTCCTCTCCCCTCTGCTGCCACACAGCATCCCTTTCCTTTCCGGGTGGCCACGTGAAGGCTCAGGTGGGTTGCTTGACCTGAACGTCAGGTGCAGGACCTGGCTGCACCCAGCCCTGGACACAGGGTGCTCATAAAGCACTTTTGTTTCCACTGGTGTCTTTGGACGATGTTGCTCTTTACAGCCCAGAGACTGATCCCTTGGAGCTCCCAGGGAGCTCAGCAGCTGTCCCAAGAATGGGCTCTAGGGGAAAATGCTGGGACTTGATGTGTTAAACAACCGAAGTGAATAAACAGCGCAGGGGCAGAGAGAGAAGGGAAGAAGGCAAAGGTGAGGGAGGCAGGGGCTCCTTGAGGAACCAGCGTCTCAGAGCCATTCACTGGAGCAGAGAGGCATCAGAGAAGATGAGCAAGCAGGACTCAGAGTGCCATGCAGACGCTAGCCTAAGCAAAGCCTGGAGAATCCCAAGGAGCGAACACCAGACCTCGTGATGAGTCACCCTGGACCAGGGAGGACCCTGAATGCAGCGGCAAGTGCACTTCCAAGAGACGCGCGTGCACAGACGCACAGAGGCAGGGAAGGGAGCACGCCAGCCCACCCGGAACCAGGAGGGAGGCACGGAATGGATTCTCCCTGCCGATGCGCGACTGTGGACTTGTGGCCTCCAGAACTGCCTGGAATAACTTCTGTTGTTCTAGGCACCTGAGTTTACGGCAGGCCCAAGAGCTGAGACTGGCAGGTGTCCCCGAGTTCCCGAGTCAGTACCCACACACGCCATCGTCTTCCTAAGCCTCTGAGCCACGAGCAGCTGGCTGACATCACCCCATGTTTCCTGGGCCCAGGACATTTCCTAAGACGTCAGCAGGTGTTTGTGGAACGAATGAATGAGTGAATGAGTGAATGAACGACAGGAGGAGTTATCAATGGGACATGTTAAAAGGGTGGCTGAAGCTGTGGAGAGCTCCGTAGCCAGTTCCCAGCCTGCCCCGCCTCTCTCTACCGCCCGGGGCTCCCCTGCAGCCCCCCAGCCTCTGTGCAGGGCAGGGGGTCCCGGCGCCGTCGCCGCTTTACCGCAGCCAGGCGGCTGAGTGGGTCGCTGCAGGTCCTGCCTGGCTGGGGGGCGCTGGCGGCGCGGGCCGAGCGCAGGACGGCGGCCACTCACCTGGCTTGCTGGCAGACGTGGCACAGCCAGGCCCTCTCGTGCCTCTGGCCGGAGCAGCAGCTCCTGCAGACGTTGAACTTGCAGTCCCCGCACTGGCGCTTGGAGTTGACGAGGGGCGTGAAGGGCGAGCAGCAGCGCATGCAGCAGTGCTCCACGAACTGCCGGTGCTTCGAGAGAATGCGGCACTTGCCGCCCTCCTCCTCCAGCTGCTGCTTGATGGCGCTGGGAGCCGGGGGCGTGGGGAGAAGAGGGACAGCAGGTCAGCTCAGGGCTCCCGCCGCGGCCCGCCCCCCACGCCGAGCTGCCCGGAGCCCCTTCCCGCGAAACCACAAAGCTCGGGACACGGGAACGCTCGTGGCGCGTTGACTGTGCACTTATGAAAGTCAGAGTTCCTATGAAAATCTTATTCACGTTTTCAGGGACCAGACTGAGACAGGTCATAAACCTGAGCACACTTCCTTGAAAAACAAAACGCTTAACTCAGTTAGTGCCTTTGTAAAGGAGCCGAGCCATTCGCACTGAAACATCCATCCTCACAACAGCCCTGCTGGGAACACGATAAGCGCGGCCCTGGGATGGAAATGGGGGCACCTGGGATCTTAAAAGCTTTCAGATCAATTTGAGTCAATAGGAATTCTCTGGGTGACGGGCAAATTCTAGGCACTGGTGGCTCAGAGAGGGATGAACGGCAACCCCTCCTCTTCCAGGAGCTCGGAGCCACACGGGGCCAGCAGCCGCCACATTAACGACCAACACGAAGTTCTACACACTTCTCTCTGCACATGGCGGCAGCGGAAGGAGAAGCCCTGAGACGTGAGGCTAGAGCCCAAAGGGACCAGCTACCTGGGAAGAAATACCTGGATAGAACCGAACTACTCTGAATGGGCAAATTTCAGTCGTTCTCTGCTACCAAAATGGGGGACAACCAACAGAAACAGAGAAATCATTACTTTTTCTGCACCCAGCTTGTGAGTGTGCAGTTCATACTGGGTCTGTTTACGTGGCAAATACTTCCTCCCAGTCTGCGTTTGTCTCAGCGTTGCTTCTGCCCTCTTTCGTCGTTAAAGTGCCCACTGCTTGTAGCCAAGTCTGTCAGGCTTTCCTTTGTGGCTTCCGGGTTTTCCACCTTGCTTGTGAAGGCTTATCCTATCCCATCAGTTTTTACACAAACCCAGACAGGTCCATTAAAACAATGAGCAAAATCTTTCCTCAACACCCCGTTACCCGCCCAGTCTCCTCCCTCTCAGTTAAATTCCTGCAGAAACGCTTCCTGACGCTCCGTGTGTGTCCCCTGCTGGGCCAAGCTGGAAGCTTGGATCAAGCTCCCCGAGACCCGAGGCCAGAGAAGACAAGCAGACACAGAAGAACACACAGCAAGTGGACACAGAGAGCAGACAATGGTGGTGTGCGGGCCGCCCAGGAGGGGCCTTCCCGTCCTCATCAGCCCCTTCCTGGGATGCCCTCTTCCCTGCTCCCTGACGGCCTCTCACTCTTGCTTTCCCCATGCCCTCCCCGTTTCCTCTGAAAGCCCCTCCTCCTCTTCTGAGTCTGTACATGGCAGACACGTCTTTTTAAAAATAACAAATCAGCTTTATTACATATCAATAAGCATACAGCTCATCCAGAGTGCACAATCAACGGTATCTGCTATAATCACATAGCTGTAGACGCGGTTTTGAGGCATCACTTACTCACTGAAGGAAGTGACTTTCAATCCACGTCAACCTTTAGTGAGTATTGGCTGCTTGAGGCCTGGTCGCTTTGCAATGACAGGTGGTCGTTCTCTCTCGGGCCCCTCTCCCCAGGCACCGATGACCCCCTTTTCCCTTGTTCACCGAAGCAGCAGAGCCTCGAGGAGCTGTGTGTGGTGGATCTTTACTACAAAGGTTCAAGGGCAGTGGCCGGCGATGGAGCAGGAACCCAGTTCCAGAACAAACAGAGAGCCGCCCACGTGGAGCCCCCCAGGGGCCCCGCACCTGCTCACCCGCTGCCCCATGTCTGCCTGTCCATGCTCCACCCACCCCCGCCTCTGCTCCCGTTCCAGGGCCTCCAAGAGGGAAAACCCTCAGAACCCAGGGCCGAAAAGGTGAGCAGCAGCTACGTGCAGAGGCGTCACCGTGCTTGACAGGGGCACGGGAGTTCATTCATCAGGACACCAGGGAGGAAACAGGGAACAGACTGCGGCCCCTCGGAGCTACCGTCCATCCTCTCCCCTCCCTCTCCTCCTGCTCCCTTCCCCAGCCTGCATTTTTAAAATGGAACCATACAGAATACATTGGTTTGATTTTGAAGGCAAGAGAACTATTTTTTAAATTAAGTGTTCAAGTGTGTTGGTATAAAGTAGCTCACAGACCTTTTCATGGATTTCCAGATGTCTGCACATCTGCAGTGAGGCCTGTCCTTTCTGAGGGTTGTCTGTTTGAGCCTTGGCTCAGAGGTGTTCATTTAATGAAGAGCCAGCCTTCAGGTAGGCTGAGGACTCTCGGCTTGCCTCCACCTTGACCTGCCTGTTCTCTCTTCTGTGCTGTCCTTCCTGGTGGGAGGTGCCTACTTGCTCTTCCACGTTTTAAAATGATTTCAGACATATTTCCTTTACACTCTACGCTCTCTTGCTGATTCTCACATTACCTGAAGTTCTAAAGGTGCTGCCAGCCTCCTAGCGGCTGAGTCTGTTACCTCTTGCTCCAGGCAGAGCCTTTCCTCGCCTGGTCTGGAATTTTGACTGAGGTCACTCTCTCCATCTTCAGTCCCAGGTGAGGTGGGGGCCCGTGGTTTTGATTTCTCTTGCGAGTCTGCTTTTCCCCAGGCCAGAGTTTTTGTAGCAGCCAGAATCCAGTGGCTGGAAATTTTCCAGTCCCTCTTTCACTGAGAAGTAGACTTCACGAGGCATCTCATTTTCAGCTGCTTGTCTATAAGGGCTCAGGGCCGATCTCCTGCCCCCTGGAGAAATAAAAATCCTGGCCGCCAGCAGAGCTCACGTGTGTCCTCACCTGATGGGGCTGTCACTCTGGTTTCAAATTCTCTCTTCATTTCTACCCCTTGGAATTTCTCTTTCTTACTTTTTTTCTGACTCTTAAAAAAATTCAGATATCCACAGGGCCTAAAGTTTACCCTCTTAAAAGTTACAAAGCCACTGGGCAGAACCGTACAGAAAGACTTCCAGTGGCTGACTGCAGAATCAGCCGAGGACCGAGCAAGACCAGGCCCTGCTGCGGGCGGTCGGACGCGCGGTGCGATCAGGAATCACTCGGCGAGAAGCTCCGCACCCTCTGGCCTCTGCTTCCTGGGCTATGAGAGGGCAGCAACGGCAACTCCTCCTCCACAGGGCTGCCAGAGATTTTAACTGAGCTCAGTAATAATACGTAAATACTATCATCGCGTCAGCAAGAATCCCGGTGGACTGAGTATCCCTGACCTTGGCTTGCCCTTGTTTACGTGTCCAGAGGCTTCTGCGCGAGTCTCTGGGAGAGACGGCCCAGTGCTTGTTTGCTGCTGGAGGACTAGAATGGGTGTGAAATGGTATCTCATTCTGGTTTTCCCCCCAAAGGCACAGAGATTGGAAGAGGTTAACTCCCAAATAAGTTTAACGAAGCTTCAATTAAACAAAACATTGGGTAAACGGCTTTTGCCCCAGAACTTTTTAGGCTGTTCTCGCTGGTGGGCCTTGAATCTCCACCGAGCTGTCTACACAGTGTCTAACTCCGTGAACGCAGTGCCAGCAAAGCGCACGCTCACACTGCCGACCCAGGACCTGCAGCCTGAGCCGTGCTGCTTAAAGCCGCCTCGGCCCATCCCACGTTCACCGAGTCACAGTCTCTGGGGCTGAGGCAGGAGGTCTAAGGCCTATCCCAGCTCAGCCACCGTCTTCCCAGAGGCTCAAAAGGGAACCCCAGCTTCCTCGGCACTGTAGATCCCTGCGTAGACTGAGAGTTGACCTGCAAGGAGGCAATTCCAGCTCCTGGATCCCAGTTCTTATGAAACCCGCATTCTAACACCTCTTGGGGCTGACAAAACCCGTGTCCTGTCAAGAGGTATTTCTAGCATAAAGAGCGCCCTGTAGTTTGACAGCTGTAGTGCAACGGCTTCGCTGTGGGTGTGCATATTTATCGCGAGTTTTCGGGCAGGGTCAAGTAGAGCAGCTTGAGGAGGGGCACCGCCTGGCTCCGCAGCGCTGCTCTGGCCTCGCTGTGTCCCTGGGGACAGGACGGCTTGGGGAACGTCTGGCCAGCTCAGCATGCTAGGCCACGCCACCCCTTCACTCTCCTCCTCCTGGGGAAGCAGGATTGTGTGTAAGGCCAGAACTCGGCCAAGCGCAGCCTTTGCAGCGTTTCTCCTGGAACTGCAGCCAGAGCCAGTAATCTCACTCAGTTTCACCTGGATTTTGTAAATAGGTGCTGACAATCTCATTCTAGTACTCACCCAAAATCTGAGCGACCTGGAAATTGGCATTTGCTTGTTTTCTGCCCTAGAAGTGCGTATGCAAATGATCGTGAAAAATTTTAAGTCATAGTGGCACCACAGACTGAGGTAAATCCACAAAAACACTAAGGGTGTTTGTGAGCTTCCATTAAGAAAACCCACACAAATCTGTAGACCTTCACTCAAAACTGCACCCCAGCTGCCGCTGATTGCCGGCCGCCTCTGAGACGGCTTTGCGTGAGAGCAGACGCGCCCGCGTCCGCGCAGTGACCAGCACCTCAGGGAGACGGGCCGCCTCGGCACGCAGGCCTCCCGCTGCCGCTCCTGCCACTCTGCCTGCGTCCAGGCGCCGGTTTCTTGCGTCCTGCTCTAGGTCAGCTCGGGGCTATTTCTCAGGAACCTTTTTATACTCATCCGCTCATCCATCCTGCCCTTTGATCACAGAGTGAACCCCATAAGGGACGTTTTGAGTCCCTCCCTACCACACCTCTTCACCACCTGACGCACCATTTCGAGTCAGCCTAGCGGGTGCGGCTAAGTGGCATAAATCCTAATTAGAAATGTGACAGAAGGCAGGAGCAAATGAGGGAAGTGACAGAGGAGGCTGGGACACGGAGGGCATTCCGAGGTGACACAGCGCTGGGCCTGGGGCCTCGTGAAAGGCCGCGCGTGGGCCCTCTCATCCCCACAGATCACCTTAAAGGTGACGTGGCCTCTGACATCAGTGGCCCTTTGCAGCCACGTAATTCCTACCACCTACTTTAAAACTAATTTTATTTACAAACACTGTATAACCGCCAAGCAAAAGCTCCCCCTTCCCCCTCCCCATGCCCTAGAAGCCTCTAACTGACCATCTTGGCAAATCTGCTATTTCATAAGTGATGTCATACAGTGTGTCCTTCCGTCGCTGGTGTTTTCAGGGCTCCGGGCCTGCAGCCTGTGGCAATCTTCCCTGTGTGTGGGAACCACGTTCTGTTTATCCCTTCAGCTGCTGATGGACATATGGGAATAACGCTGCCATGAACCCTGGGCGCACGTATGTGCTTGAGTCCCTGTTTTCACCTTTGGGTACATAACTAAGAGTAGAATCGCCAGGTCACATGGTAATTCTGTATTTAACTTTTGAGGAACTGCCAACCCCTGGTCCTGAAGGTGTAAACTCATCTGCAAATAGGACCTTTGAAGATGTTATTAGTTAAGGTGACCCCCAACTGAATGGGGGTGGCCTCAATCCAATACGGCTGAAGCCCTTATAAGCAAAGGAAATTGGACACGGAAAAAGTCGCACAAAGAGCAAGAAGCTGGAAGTCAATGGACCCCAGAGGAGAATGAAGAGGAAGCCACCATGTGCACTGCCACGTGACAAAACCAAGGACCAAGGATGACCAGCAGCCAGTCCCAGAATGCCACAGTCTTCGGAAAGAAAACCTCACCTTGCTGACATCTTGGTTCTGGACTTCCTAGCCACAAAACCATGAGCCAATAAATTCCCGTTGCTTAAGCCAACCCATTGTATGGTATTCTTTTTAGCAGCCAGGAAACTAAAACACAGTCTTCTTATGTTTGTTTTTTAATATAATGTCCAGAGTTTTTAGCTGTACTTAGCAGGAGAAACAGGGAAAAGTCTGTCTACTCCATCTTCCTGGAAGTGGACATCTCCAGCATCTTTTGAAAGCATCATGTTTTGATGGTGGCTCAGAATTTGATTACACCATAAAGCTAAGGGCATTGCACGCTGAAGTGAACCCTTTTTGGAAAGGTAACGTGAGAGCAACCAGTGAAGTGCCATAATCGCCAGGCCTGTGGGAGGCGTGAGAGCTGTGGGGCAGGACCAGCCGCGCCGAAGCCGGGGCCAGGGCGGTGGGAGGCGTGAGAGCTGTGGGGCAGGACCAGCCGCGCCGAAGCCGGGGCCAGGCCTGTGGGAGGCGTGAGAGCTGTGGGACAGGACCAGCCGCGCCGAAGCCGGGGCCAGGGCGGTGGGAGGCGTGAGAGCTGTGGGACAGGACCAGCCGCGCCGAAGCCGGGGCCAGGGCGGTGGGAGGCGTGAGAGCTGTGGGACAGGACCAGCTGCGCCGAAGCCAGGGCCAGGGCGGTGGTGGTGGGGAAAAAGGGGTGATACCGGTTTGAGTGTCACTGTGATGAAGGCATTTGACGGGACGGGACTTGGTGCCTAGAACGACAGGATAAAGGGAACTAGAGAGTCGAAGACCACTGACCTCTCCAGTGTGCAGGACTCATCAGATAAAGGGATCACACTGAGCAGAGGAAGGTAAAAACCGGGATGAGGACACTGTGAGCCCGTGGAGGGTTTAAGTCTGACTCTGAACCCCGAGTGATGAAGGGATGCAAAGTGACTGTTCTTAGCAAGTGACTGGACAGAGAAAGCCCAGGCTTTACCCTAAGGTTGTGATCTTTGTGAAAGTGGGAGCTGAAGCTCTGGAAGTGAGTAAATTCATGAGGGTGAAATGGACAGAGCGCTGAGAACTGCACACTGGGGAGCACCAGCCCCTGGGGAGTGAGATAGAAGCCACGAGCAGTGGCAAAGGAAGGGATGTGTCAGTGTTGAAGAGGAGACCAGGGTGGCGCAGCACCATGGTGGCCGGAGGGCTGCCCTCGGGAAGGGACAGGCAGCAGTAACCCGACAGCTTCCCGCTACGGGTTCACACAGAAAGGACAAGGCCTCCTGCTTAAAGTTCACTAAGCTCACTTCTCTGAGGTCTCATCTGCACGATGATTCATCTCTGCTT
Organism: Cabassous unicinctus; assembly: GCA_029593785.1. Taxonomy (NCBI): domain Eukaryota; kingdom Metazoa; phylum Chordata; class Mammalia; order Cingulata; family Chlamyphoridae; genus Cabassous; species Cabassous unicinctus. The sequence continues at coordinate 27,812 of JAQZBX010006302.1, read as the reverse complement.
GTTCCTACTTGCCTCTGCTGCTAGGCCAATGAAAATGTAGAGCGAACCCAGCTGCAAAGGAAGGATCCCAAATTAGAAAGAGACAAAGGAACAAAAAGCTTCAGAGATGATCACTCATTAGGGTAAGTGGTGAAGGGGAATGACTCCGCGTCAGGGATGGACATTTCAGCACTCTAAACTGAGATCCAAACTGACTCTCTCCCAGACCCCCACAGTCTGGTCTTATGGGGCTCCACGTACATCTGGAGTTCCCAGAGAAAATCATTTCCTTGTCCAACACTGCTCACATCCAGAACAAAGCTAACCATTTCTCTTAGATTCTCTGCTCTTTTACCAGAAATCCACCTGATTACGTGGATTTGGGAAATAATGCAAAGTTCCCTTTAATATTTGTCAGGAACAGGCCTGTTGGTGCTACTTATTTAAACAGAAAAGAAAGAGAGAAAAGGACCTGCACTGACTCAGGAGCGAGTGAGCCTGGGTTTGAGAACCGGCTTCTCCAGAAGTCTCTTAACGCAGGAGAACTCGGTTTGCTCAGGTGCCCGATACAGGGATCGCGCTGGTCCAGGATTATGAACAGGCCGTTTACGTACCCGAGCCCCTGGCCTGGTCATGGTCAGTGGTGGTCACCTGGAGCACCATGCTAAGGGGGATTCTGAGGGGCGGGCATACCGAGGCACATCCAGACACACCTGGGCACACCTAGGCACACCCAGGCACACTTAGGCACACGGAGGCACACCCGGGCACAGCGGGGCACACCCGGGCACACCCAGGCACACCCGGGCACACGGAGGCACCCGGGCACACGGAGGAACACCCAGGCACAACCAGGCACACAGAGGCACAGCGGGGCACCCCCAGGCACACGGAGGCACACCCGGACACACGGAGGTGCACCCGGACACACGGAGGTGCACCCGGGCACACCGGAGCACACCCGGGCACACCCGGGCACACCGGCAGGGGCGCATTCCAGCCGAGATGTCTGCTGACGGCGGCTCTGGCCCTGGTTGTGCAGGGAGTGGGAGCACGGGTCCTTGCATTCGCCCTTACTTACTATATAGCCTCTCAGCTCCCTGTCACTGGTCGAGCTCTATGCTCTATGAACGTGTGTCCAGAATTTTGTTAAGTTGCTTTCGATAGTAAGTTCCAAAAGGGAGAGACCCCATCTCAGTAATTCGATCAATGAAGGGAACTGGATTTGGAACCCATTACGGCATCTGCTTTGCACGCATCCTCAGACTTTGTTTCCTCATCTGGAGAAGAAGGTAGGCGTGGGGCTGCCCACCAACCTGGGCCAGCTCTTCACAGGAAGCCCCGCTGGGCCATGAGATGTGGTAGTTTGAAACTTACCAAGGCACACGTTTTAATGGGGTGCAGTCGAGGTTTGTGTCTATTAAGACACTTTGAGGGGGCAGGGGACATTCAGGTTTCAGAGACGGTAATTTTGAGATGTCAAGTGCCATTTTCCTTAGATTAGGTTTTAAAAGCAGAGCCCGAGATGGCGATTCTCTTGAGATGAGGAGAAGGGGAAGAGGGAAACCGGTGGAACTGGAAAAGGAGCCAGGCAAAGCTGTGGCCTCAGGGGAGCTCTGGGGCTGGAGCTGCACTCAGAGCTACCCTCGCCCGGAGGCAGGTGAGGGGCCGAGCTTTTGTGCCCGTGGCAGCCAGTCACGGGCGGAGATGGTCCTGTGGCAGGGCTGGGGGGCAGCACAAGACACAGATCCTGATGGGCAGAGAAGGGCTGTTTAGCAACTCACGATGCCCAATATTCACATGCTGGCAGGGTGAGCCCTATAGCAGTTACCAAGACACGAAGCAGAGGTGTGTAATAGGCAAGAAGACGTGTATTTTGATCTTTGCAATTCTGAAAATGTTACAAATCACTCGTGAATTTTGCTTTTATGGGTAAAAATGGTAAAAAGATGTATTTAATTAAATAAGTCTTAAATCATCACAGTTTCACAGAAAAGCTCAAAAAACAGCTCCTTACAAACATCCTCCCAAACATCAGCCTTTGTGGAACGCCCTAAACGCTCCATGTTTCCCTGTCTTCATGAAAACGAGGCGCGGTACGAATAAATGCAGTGCTCGTGCTCCATCGGCAGGTCTCCGTGCTCCTGCCATCGAGAGCCGTGCTCGGCACATGAACCGCACAGCGTGAGGGAAGAGGCAGAAATCATGTTTTTAAACTAATACGCTGCTCACCGAGTCTCGAACCTGCTCATGTGCCTAAGCTTATAGTGTGCAACTCCCACAAGTCACAAGTAACCTTCACAAGCTAACAGCTTAAGTGGAAAGCTCCCAGGTGTGGTTCAGGAAAGAGCCATCACTTGCCCCCATTTTAGACCAGGAAAGCAAAGCACAGAGAAGGTGAGAAATCTGCTCAGTCTCACAAAGCCGATGAGAGGATGGAGATGGCCGGCAGCAAGGTTGTGGTTTCCGCGTCAGGCCACCTCCCCGGCTGGTGAGAGGCCAAACAACGAAGAGGCTCTTTCTCCCCGTTAGCTGGTTGCTGGGCGAGGCCCTCTCTCATCTCGAGAGAAGCTTTCAGACAAGGCCTAGTGTGAACCCATCAGTCTTGAACCTGCACAGCTCAGGCTCCCAAGAGCTGGTGTGCACGTCGAGACACATCCACTCCCCGTTCTCCTTCCGCATGAATACAAGGCTTTTGTCTTCTGGCACAAAGCACGCTGCATCTTTGTTTCTCCAGAGCCACCGCAGAGCGTCAGGCCTCTCACTTCCGCAGGCTGTGGCAGAGAAAGGGATGGAAGCGCAAAGATGGGATTCTCCCCGTTAACACGTCCCACCTGCCCCGCCCAGACCTCTGCAAAGGACAATCAGTGGGGGAAGGTGTGAGGAGGGGAACAAGGGGACACTACGGAGAAGCTGCACAGGCCAAAAAACAGAGAAAGGAGGAAGGCACCAAATAGTACCAGTGCAGGCAGGAAAAGGTGGGAAGGGAAAGCACAGGTAAGACGCGGCTTGACAGGAGCTGGCGGGGCGGGTCAGAGAGAGAGGAAAGGGGCTGTGCCACAGGGAAGTCAGTTGAGACTGAAATATAAGTTATCACACTGGGAGATATTTCATTACTGTTGGGTTTTATGTCTTTTTACAAGAATTTCTATTGTGGTACATATACAATGCAATTTCCCATTTTAACCACTTTTAAGTATTCAATACAATGATGTTAATTACATTCACAAAGTTATGCTACCATTACCTCCATCTATTATCAAAACCTTTTCATCACCCCAAACAGAAAATCTGTATTCATTAAGCATTTATTCCTCATTTCTCACCCCCCAAACTCCACCCCTGATAACCTGGCATTTTCTGTACCTATATATTTTGTAAGTGAAATCATACAATATTTGTCCCTCTTCTGCCTGACATTTCACTCAACATCATGCCTTCAAGGTCCATCCATGTTGTCGCATGTATCAGAGCTTCATTCCTTCTTATTACTGAGTAGTGTTCCGTTGTGTGGGTAAACACCACGTTCTGCTTATCCACTCACCCAGTGATGGATGCCTGGTTCACTTTCACCTACCGGCTGCTGTGAGTGATGCCGCGATGAGCATGGATATGCGCAAGCATCTGTTGGAGTCTCTGCTTCAATTCTTCTGCCCATATTCCCCGAAGTGGAATTGCTTATATATTTATATGTTCTAGATATCCAGCCCTTATCAGATACAAGGTTTCTAAATATTTTCTCCCCTCTGTAGGTTGCCTTTTCACTTTCTTGATAAGCTTTGCACAGAAGGTTTACATTTTGATGACGTGCGCTGTATTTGTTTTTGTTGTTACTGCCTGTGCTTTTGTTGTAAGTCTGAGAATCCACTACCTGATACAAGGTCTTGAAGACACTCCCGTTTTCTATTCCCCCCCGTTTTATAGTTTCAGCTCTTATACTTAGGTCATTGATCTATTTTTGAGTTAATTTTATCTTTTGCATGTGTATATCCAGTTTTCTCAGCACCATTCGAGAGAATGTTCTTATCCATTGAGTGGCCTTAGCACCTTTGTCAAAAATCAACTAGCCATAGATGTGAGGGTTTATTTCTGAAATCTCAATCTGATGAGATGTCCTTGTGCCAGTACCATGCTCCTTTGATTACTGTAGCTTTGTAATAAGTCATGAAATCAGGGAGTGTGTGTCCTCTAAAGGTGGTCTTCTTTTTCAAGATGGTTTTGGCTATCTGAGGCCTCTTGCGCTTCAATATGAATTTGATGAAGGACATTTCTATTTCCACAAAGAAGGATGCTGGAAGTTTGGGTTTGCATTGAAACTCTAAATTGCTTTAGATAGTATTGAGATCTTGAAAATATTTGGTCTTTCAATCCATGATCATGGGTTTTCTTGCCAACTATTTAGGTCTTCTTTGATTTTTTTCTGCAATGGTTTTTAGTTTTCTATATCCCAGTCCTTTACATACTTAAATTTTTTCCTAGATATATTTTTTCTGTTAGTTGCTATTGTAAATGGAATTGTTTTCTCAATTTCCTTTTCTGATTGTTCATTGCTGGTGTATAGAAACACCACTGAATTTTTGTGTGTTGATCCTGTACCCTGCCACTTTGATGAATTCATTTATTAGCTCTAGTAGATCTTCCTGTAGATTCTTTGGGATATCCTATATATAGGATTATGTTATCTGTGAAAAGGCAAATTTTTACTGCTTTCTTTTAAATTTGGATGCATTTTATTTCTTTTTCTTGCCTAATTGCTCTGGCTAAGAACTTCCAGTACAGTATCGAGTAGCAGCAGAGACAGTGGGCATTCTTGTCTTCTTCCTGATTCTAGAGGGAAAGCATTTAGTCTTCCACTATTGAGTATGATGCTGTTGGATATTCATAGATGCCTTTTATCATATTGAGGAAGTTCCCTCCTATTCCTAGTGTGCTGAACATTTTTATCAAGAAAAGGTGCCTTTCTGAGTCAACTGAGATGATCATGTGGGTTTCCCCTTTCATTCTATTAATGTGGTATATTGCAATCCTTGGTTTTTTTACTGGTACACCATCCTTACATTCCTGGGATAAATCCCTTCTAATGTGCTGTTGAAATCAGTTTGCTAGTATTTTCTTGAGAATTTTGTATCTATACTCATAAGGGATATTGGTCTGTAATTTTCTTTTTTGGGGATATCTTTATCTGGCTTTGGTATTAAGGTGATATTGGCCCCATAGAATGAGTTAGGAAGTGTTGCCTCCTCTTCAAATTTACAAGTGAGCAGGATTTGTGTTTAGATTTTGGAATATTTGTTGAAATTCACCACTGAAGCCATCTGGTCCTGGGCTTTTCTTTGTTGGGAGGTTTTTAAAATTACTATTACAATCTCTTTACTTGTTATTAGACTACTGAGGTCTTCTATTTCTTCTTGGGTCAGTTTAGGCAATTTGTGTTTCTAGGAATTTGTCCATTTCATTTACATTACATAATTTGTTTAACAAAAAATTGCTCATAGTTTCCTTTTTATAATCATTTTTACTTATGTAAGGTCAGTATTAAAGTTCCTCCTTCATTTCTGATTTTAGTTATTTGTATCCTCTCTTGTTTTTTGTCAGTCTAGCTAAAAGTCTGCCAAGTTTGTTAATCTTCTCAAAGAACCAACTTTGCCCTTGTTGAGTTTTTCTAATGTTTTTCTATTTTCTATTTTTTTTAAATCTCCACTTTATTCTTTACTGTTTTCTTCCTTTTGCTTACTTTGGGATTAGTTTGCTCTCCTTTTTCTAGATCCATCCATTGTGAGGTTAAGCTACTAATTTGCGATTTTACTATTTAGAGCTGTGCAGTTGCCTCTCAGCACTGTCTTTGCTGCATCTTGTAAGTTTTGGTACGTTGTGTTTTCATTTTCATTCATCTCACAATCTTTCCTAATTTCCCTAGTGATTTTTTTTCTTTGACCCATTAGTTGTTTCATAGTGTGTTAATTTCAACATATTTGTGACTTTTCCAGTTCTCCCTCTGTTATTGATTTCTAGCTTTATTCCACTATGGTCAGAAAAGATACATGGTATGATTCTAATATATTTAAATTTGATGAGACTTGTTTTGTGACCCAGCATATGGTCTATCTTGAAGAATTACCCATGTCTACTGGAGAAAAATGTGTATTCTGGTGCTGTTGGGTGAAGTATTATATATATGTCTGTTAGGTATAAATGGTTTATAGTATTTTTCAAGTCCTTTATTTGCTTGTTGATCTTCTGTTTAGATGTTCTATCCTTACTGAATGTGATATAAACAAGTCTCCTACTATTAACGTAGAACTAGTTTTCCCTTCAAATCTGTCAATGTTTGCTTCACGTATTTTGGAACTCTCCTGTTTGGTGCAAATATATTTATAATTGTTATGTCTTCTTGATGAAATGACCTTTTATCAACATACAGTGTCCTTCTTTATCCCTTGTTACAGTTTTTTACTCAAAGTCTATTTTCTGATATAAGTATATCTACCCTACCCCTCTTGTGGTTACCATTTACTTGGAATATTGTTTTCCCTTTCTTTTGCTTTCAACTAACTTGTGTTGTTGTAATTTAATGTGAGTCTCTTATAAACAACATATATTTGGGTGATGCTTTTTTATCCATTCTGCCAATCTCTGTCTTTAGACTGGAGAGTATAATCCATTTCTATTTAAAGTATCTATTAACGATGCAGGACTTAATTCTGCCATTTTGCTTTTTGATTTTTGTATGTCATACCATTTTTGAGTCCTCATTCTTCTATTAATCTCTACTTGCGTATTTATTTTATCTTTTGTAGTAAGCAATTTAGAATCCCTTATTTCCTTTAGTGTAAATCTTTCAGATATTTTTCTCGTGGTTATCATGTGACTTAAACACCCTAAATCTATAATAATCCCATTTGATTTGATAACTTCCATAGCACAAATAAAGTTCCAATAACCCTCAGCTCCCGCACCTTTTTGTTGTATTGTCTTTATACATTGTGTGCCCCAAGCCACAGATTAATCATTACTTCATTCATTTGCACTGAGGTTACAAACCAAAAACACAGTAGTACTGGCATTTAAAGTTACGCATGTAATTACCTTTACTGCAGATCCTTATCTGTTTGTGCACTTTTGATCAGCTGTCTGCTGTCTTCTCCTTTCAACCTGAGGAACTCTATCTTTTTTGCAGGGCTTGTGTAGTGGTGACGAATGCCCTCAGCTTTTCTTTATGTGAGAATGTCTTGATCTCCCCTTGAATTTTAAAGTGTTTTATCACATACAGAATTCTTTCTTCAGCAATTTATTTTTTCATTCAACACTTTAATTTCCCTCTGCCTTCTTGCCACCATGGTTTCTGATGAGGAATAGGTACTTAATCTTACTTAGGCTCCCTTGTACAAGCCGGAGAAGAGCATCCTGGTTCAGCCTGCAGGCTGCCACCAGTCAGACTTCTACGGACATACGTTCACCCCAATATACGCATGGGGGTCACTCTGCTCCTTCGTGAACCAGGACCAGGGGCATGCAGTAGGAGTGTGGCTGGTTCTGCACCAAGCCAGGGAGTAGGAGAAGAGACCCAGAAAAGTTGCCATGAAGTTTTACCACTGTTTTTAAGTTGCCTTTTCTTGATTTGGAGCTCTTAGGAAGATGGTTCTGCCAGATTTGTTTGATGTTAAAAAATTCTGTGCAGGGACAGAACCCTGGAGAGTCTCACTTTGCCATCCTGATGATGTCACTTGTGTATTATTTCATTTATAATGCACTTAACTATTTACAAAGTTGTGATAAAAAAAGGAACGTACGCATTTAAACGTTTATGTTCAACATTTGAGCACTGTGAAGCCATCAGTGGGTTAGCCTGAACTGCCAAGGTCATCCACCTCTGCGTCCGGGTGAGCTCAGAAGACAGCTGCCCTATCATCCACACTAACCGAAAAGCAAAACTGAAGTTGACATAAGTTGGAACTACTTCTCTATGTGTAGCCAATTCTCATATCATAAAGTCCAACAAAAATACATACGAAAATAAACTGGATTTTAACGTTATTATAAGACCACAGCTAACATCGATAAATCCTGATTTCAAATAATTATGCTTATTCATATGGCTTCATATTATTGTTTAGTTCCTGAATTTATGAGAAAATATTACACATCTGAATGTATAAAGTAAATTTATGGAAATAAAACACCACTTTTATATCTCTTCCATACTGGGAATTGGCCCGAGATTTTATGTTTAAGGCGGGCTCCTCTACTTAGATTAAAGCTCACAGCACTAGGATAGTTGAGCTGCGAGCTTTTGCACTTTTCCATTTTGTATATTTACTTGCTTTTTGTTTGTTTAAAAGTGCTCCTAAATTTGGAGTGGGGGTTATTTATCTTTAACATGTCCTCAGGATATCTACTATCCTGCATCTAAATCTTTCTTAACTGTAAAGGGAGAGGATTCAGGACAGAACCTGCATCCGTCTTCAGCTGCTGTAGGGCTTGACACCCCACGAGCTTAGTCACAACGTGGCTGGTGTCTGGGTCCCCCAGAAACGGCTTGGCAAGCACAGGTGGAAGCAGCGCTGTGCCGGGAGAAGAGGGCAAAGCCCAAAGCCTGGCCACGATCCTGGTACCAAGCGAAGGCTGCATTTGCGTTGTTTTTTCCATACTCAGGCAGCCTAAGACAGAAACAAACCGTGACTGGGGTGAGCATAAGTCATTGCGGGGGGGTGGGGTGGGAGGGCGGTTATCCATTCTGTCTTCCTCCTTAATGACAGAACCCTGATTTTCAGCTGGGCCATTGTTTCACAAAAGAGATTCCCTATTTTCCAGCGTCTCTTCCGGGTAGGAGTGGCCACGTGACTAAGTTCTGGTCAGTGAGATAAAATGAAGTGATACGTGGGCTCTGGGGTGCTTCGAGAGAGCTCAGTGGCTAGGAGGGGCACCTTTTGTCTTTCTCCTTCCCCTCCCTCATCTCGCTGTGTCCTCGACGGCTGGAGCGCCAGCGGCCATCTTGGTTTGATCTTGGGAAGCCGCGTGGGCCAGAAAGGTGGGGTGTTGACTCCTCAATGACGTGGGGCACCTCCACACTAGCCACGACCCTACCCCTGGATTTCTTCCGTGTGAGAGAGAAACAAACTTCTATCCTGTGTAAGCCACTGTTACTGAGGTTTTCTCCTACGTGCAGATCACCTATCCCGAGACAGAGGGCAGAGCTGAGTGTCAGGCAGAGTGGGCGCCAGGTCAGGCTCGAAGGGGAAACCTGAGGGTGACGTGGAGAGTGGCAGGGCTCGGGTCAGGATGGAAAGGGAAGGGAGGAGGGGCTGGCACAGCGACTGCGCATCCCAAATGTGGGCCTTTCACGTGGGGTCCGTCAGCCTCAAGCAGCACACCGGGCTGGGGGGCGCAGAGCACAGTGACGTAGGGAGACGCACGCTAAGCCCACCAGAGTGGGCGGGGCCCGAGGCGGGGGCACCTGGAGGGAGACTGGCAAGACCTCGTCCTTCCGCAGGCCTCTGAAGGCCCCTGGCCTCAAGCCACTGGCCTGGTCAGCAGAGACGGAGAAGGCTATCGGGAGCTGCCATTTCTCAGATCTGTGGCGTTTGGAAATGGTCACTGCTACTTGTCACCTCTGTGGCTCCTTCCCCCAGGGCAGCTGGAGGGGCTGGGGCGCCTCTGCCCCTTCTCCTCCCTTCCAGACCCTGGAGCCCGAGGAGGCTCCCAGAGGCCAGCTTTCCACACGTTCCTGGCAGCACTGACTCCTCTAGCCTTGGCATTGCTCTTCCTCCTTGGCTTTGGTCCAGCAGAATTTCCAAAAGTTTCCTGGTTCTGTGCTTCAAAACTACACAGCACTGCCCCATTCCCGCTGGCTCTTCCTTGCCTGGATCCACAGCTCCTGTGGCTCACCCTCGGGCGGCTGGCCCACCTGCTCTGAGTTCTCAGGCCAGCCCCCTCTAGAGGAGAGAGGACAAGCGTCACGTGCAGAGCACAGGCCAGGCTCTAGGAGGACCTGGTGAGGACTGTGCCCTGTCAAGCCAGTGACCTGTTTCCCCATTAACAGGAGGGCAACAGTGCTTATTTTTAGAGCTATTGGAAGCACCAGAAATGAAGTACACAAAGGGGCTTGTCTTCTCAGTACCTGCACGTCATGGGAACGTGATAAAATCATTGTTTTCATAATTGCGTTGGTATTAGCAGCTTCAGAGTGATGGTTTAATGGAAACATCAAGAGGTGCAGACAGGATACAGCAGGGGCGCGAGGGCTCGTGACCCCAGCAGGCAGCCCTGTGTGTTCCCTTGAAGCCCACCTCAGATTGCTCTTCCAGGAAGCCCTGGAAAGCAGCAGCCACGCATCCCTCCCCTGTCCCTGCCCAGGACAGGGCGTCAACAGCGATGGAGCCACGGCTCCTGTGTGCCTGTACAGCTCCCCACCCTGCTGGGAGCCTCACTTCAGGAACAGACGAACTCAGAACATCATCTCGTGTCCAGGCACAAGGAAATGAGGAAACGAGAGGCAGAACCGCAGGCTCCTCGCCACTTGAACGCTCCTCTGGGGTAGATGGGAATTGCGTGCTTCCCGGCTTTGGAAACCGTCAGCCTGACTGCGGTGACGTGTCTCCGTGGAGAGCTGTGAGGCTAGGAGCCCTGCAGGGCTCTGCCTAATCACCAGCATCACGGAAGAGCTCTGCTCCCTGAGCTCCAGCGCACGTGCCCTTGTCTGAGCTGGCTCCTTATTCTGGAATCACAGAGTGACAGTGCAGGACCCTCTCCTCACACCACACTCTCCTGTTTCCCTGGGAAGAAAACTGGGATGGAAGTGGGGACTCACAGCACAGCTAAGCCAGAGGATAGGGTCCGAAGTTTAATACAGAAAAGATCACGTGGGAAAGGGTAGCATCAGATTAATGGCCTTCATGGGCGCTGATGATGTACTTTTATCTTAATACATGTGCCTGAAGCCTACATCTAAGTTGACACATAGATTTAAAATTCTCAATGAGTAAATGTAATGCTTGTTGAAATTTCTGTCTATCTTTTGGTTGCATAAATGGCCCTGCATAATTCACATGGTCCTTTTTTAAGTAAACCTTTATGGAAATCTTACCTTGTGCCACATAATGTTCTAAGCACTGGGGGTCCAGAGACAAACAAACTAACAGACAAAGAAGAGAGGCGGGGAGCAGATGTGACGCAAGCATTTGGGCACCCACCTACCACATGGGAGGTCCCAGGTTCGGTTCCCAGTGCCTCTTACAGAAGACGAGCAAGACGGCGAGCTGACGTGATGGGCTGGCACAGCGAGTTGACGCAAGAAAGAGCCACAAAGAGGAAACCCAATGAGAGACACAACAATGCAGGGAGCTGAGGTGGCTCAAGCGATTGAGGACCTCCCTCCCACACAGGAGGTCCCGGGTTTGTTTCCCAGTGGCTCCTAAAGAGAAGACAAGCAGACACAAACAGCAGAAAGTGAATGGACACAGAGAGCAGACAGCGAGTGCAAACAACGGGGTGGGTAGAGAAATAAATAAATAAAATAAATCTTAAAAAAAACACAAAAAAACAAAAAAGAGAGAGAGCCCTGAGAGACAAGTTCTAGGAGGCAGGAAGACCTTGTCCCAGGCCCTTTCCAAGGGGCTATGGTGCACCTGGCAGGGCAGTTAAACTGAGCCAGGGAGAGTTGGAAACCTCTAAAAAGGCATTTCAGAGAACCTGCACTGGGCCGGGAGCACACCAGACACTTGGCGCACGTTGTGTATGTGCAGGTGGAGAACAGGTTCACGGAGGGCAGGTCCACCTTCTCTCACCAGTGAGGAGAGGCAGGCTCGAGCCAGGTGCGCCTGAGGGCAAGGAAGCCTGTGCCGAGGGGGCAGTCGTGAGCCAGCTCTTCTGTTCCTCTTTCCATTACGTCTCCAGGACAACTTGGCAGTTCTGGATAAGGAGCCCTGCGCTTCTCGAGGATGAGTGCTGCACACGATACAACTGGACACGATCAATCGATCACACTCACACATACACATACACAGGCACCTTAGATACATGCGTCTATCTTTCCAACTGGCAATGCTAATGCTTTTAGCTTGCCTGCAGTTATTATCAATCAATTAAAATTCAAGCAAGTCAGACAACCAGCAAGACGGCGGCAGAGTAAGGAGCTCCTAGAGTCAGCTCCTGCTACAGGGCAGTTGGTAATCACCCAGAGCTAACTAAAGGATCTGTCTGGGGGCTCCAGGAGACCAGAAGTGCATCCTTGAAAGAGTGGAAGGAGGAGATGCCCATCTGCAGAGAAGTTTCATAAGTAGAGCCCTCCACGCCCCGGAGGCCGGTGCCACTGGAGGCCCAAGCTGCCTCGGGAGCTGTTCCATGGCTGGAATTGGAAGCTCCACTTCCAAAAACGGGGGAGGAAGAGATGGCTGGGCACCAACTTCGCCTACTGATTAGTAAATTCAGCTGCTAAAGTGTAACCTTAAGAACAGCTAAAGTTTGAACCTGTCCAAGTCAGAAAGAGGCCGGTAGCTGCTATTTTAACTCCGCACCTGACACGAGGGGAAGCCGGGCTGACTGAAAATGGCAGTGCTGGTAGGGACCAGCTTGTTTCCATCCAGATCAGATTGCAGCTCTAGCCTAAGCCCCAGCCCTACCTCGGGCAGGGAGGAAGCTGGGGGGAGCTGCGCCAGCCTCTCCAGGAAACTACAGGCCACGCCGCAGAGGCTGGTGATCATCCTACTCTGGCAGCGCAAGCCACCCCAGGAGCTGTTCTGTGGCAGGAATTAGTAGCTCCATTTCCCAAAAACAGGGGAGGAAGAGACAGTTGGCCACCAATGTCAGCTACTGATTAGTCAATTTGGCTGGCTAAAGTATAATCCTAAGAACAGCTAAAGCTTGAAACTGTCTAAGTCAGAAAGAGACTGGTAGCCGCCATTTTGACTCCACCCCCAGCATGAGGGGATGCCGGGCTAACTGAAAATCACAGTGACAGTAGGGACAGGTTTCTTTCACCCAGATCGGCCTGCAGCCCTAGCCTAGGCTTCAGCCCCACCTCTAGCAGGGAGGAAGCTGGCGGGCCCTGCACTAGCCTCTCCAGGTAACTACAGGTACATTCCGCTGGCACAGACTGAATAGTCTGAAGTCTACCAGGGCAACTGCAGTCATTTTGGACTTGCCCAGCATAGATTGCTGCCCACACCTGCAGCTCCATCCCCGCCCCAGGCAGGGGAGAAGGGGCGTGAAGCTTCATCAGTCTCTGGGCAACTGAAGTCTAGGCCTGCACAACTTGGATTATTCCATACAGCTGTGGCTCTGTCCCTACCCCTGGCAAAGGAGAAAGTTGGAGAAGCTTCACTGATACCTGGGGCAATGAGGGCAGCTTGAGACTCCACAGCTTACAGCACCAACTACATCCTCAGCTCCTACTACACAACCAACAAGAGAGAAAGGGCAGGAAGCCCTAAACTAAAGAGAGAAATGGCACCCAGAATAAATACATCTACTAAGCCAGATGCCAACAGACCCAACAAAAAATTACAATCCATACCAAGAAACAGGAAGATATGGCCCAGTAAAAGGAACAAGATAAGCCTCCAGATGACATAAAGGAGTTGAGACAACTAATCATAGATGTTCAAACAAATCTCCTTAATAAATTCAATGAGATGGCTAAAGAGATTCAGGATATTAAGAAGACATTGGATAAGCACAAAGAAGAATTTGAAAGCATACATAGAAAAATAGCAGATCTTACAGGAACAAAAGCTACAATAAATGAAATTAAAAATACACTGGAATCATATTTGATTCAGATTTGAGGAGGCAACAGAAAGGATTGGTGAACTTGAAGAAATGGCCTCTGAAAGTGAACATACAACAGAACAGATGAAGAAAAGAAAGGAAAAAATTGAACAAGTTCCCAGGGAATTAAACAACAGCAAGAGACATGCAAACATATGTGTCATGGATGTCCCAGAAGGAGAAGAGAAGGGAAAAGGGGCAGAAGGAATATTTGAAGAAATAATGGTAGAAATTTCCCAACCCTAATGAAAGGCATAGATATCCAAGAAGTACAACATACTCCAATAGAAATAAATCTGAATAGACCAACTCCAAGACACATACTAATCAGAATGTCAAATGTCAAAGACAAAGAGAGAATTCTGAGAGCAGCAAGAGAAAAGCAATGCATAACATATAAGGGATACCCAATAAGATTAAGTGCCAATTTCTCATCAGAAACCATGGAGGCAAGAAGACAGTGGTGTGATTTATTTAAGATACTGCAAGAGAAAAACTTCCAGCCAAGAATCTTATAGCCAGCAAGACTGTCTTTCAAAAATGAGGGCAAATTTAGAACATTCACAGATAAACAGAAACTGAGAGAGTTTGTAACCAAGAGACCAGCTGTGCAAGTAATACCAAAGGTGTGCTACAGTCTGAAAAGAAAAGACAGGAGAGAGAGGCTTGGAAGAGAATCTAGAAATGAAGATCATATCAGTAAAAGTAACTGAAAGTGTCAAAAAAGTGGTGAAAATAAAATATGACAGATAAAACCCAAATATTTTGGAATAAACTTAAATGATGTAAAGTACTTGTATTCAGAAATCTACAACTCATTGTTAAAAGAAATTAAAAAAGACCTAAATAATTGGAAGAACATTCCATGCTAAATATCATTAAGATGCCAATTCTACTCAAATTGATATACAGGAATCCCAATAAAAACTCCACCAGCAATTTTTAAATAAATGGAAAATGTGATTATCAAATTTATTTGGAAGGGTAAGGTGTCCTGAATAGCCAGAAACATCTTAAAAAGGAAAAGCAAAGTTGGAGGATTCTCACTTCTGGACTTTAAATCATATTACCTAGCTACAGTGGTAAAAACAGCATGGTACTGGCATAAAGACAGACACACAGATCAATGGAACCAAATTGATGGTTCAGAAACAGACCCTCACATCTATGTTCAAGTGATTTTTGACGAGCCTGTCAAACCACCCAGCTTGGGCAGAACAGTCCATTCAACAAATGGTGCTGAGAAAACTGGATATCCATAGCCAAAAGAAGGAAAGAGGACCCCTGTCTCACACCTTATATACAAATTAACTCAAAATGAATCAAAAACCTAAATATAAAAGCAAGAGCCATAAAGCTTCTAGAAGAAAATGTAGGAAAATATCTTCAAGACCTGGTGGTAGGTGGTGGATTCTTAAAGGAGATAAGAGGAGGACTGAGATGGATTACTGATGTTTAATGTATGTAGAAGTTTTAATTAACTTTACTGTAAAAGTGTGGAAATGTACAGAGTTGATGGTAACACATTAGAGTGAGTAACAGCTGGCTTATAAATGGGGATGTGGCTGAAAATGGTAGTCTAGGGATGTAAATGCCAATTGACAGAAAGCTAGAGAATAATCTAGGGACTGAATAGCACAGTAAACCCAGAGGTGGATGAGAATAGTGTTGATGGTACAGATGCAAGAGTGTCCTTTGTGAGCTAGAGCAGATGTACATCACTATTGCAGGGTGGTGGGAATGTGGAGAAGCATGGGAAAAATACAACTGGAGTGACCTATGGACTGTGGTTAACAGTAATAATGTAATATTCATGTATCTATGCCAAAGATGTACTGTGTTGATAATTGGAGGAATACGGAAAATGTCTGCCAAATGTATGCTGTGGACCTGATAATAGCCTGATGATATCATCTCATCATCTGTAACAAATGTTCCACCACGGTGTGGTGTGTTGATAGAGGGGTGCTGTTTGGGAATTCTGCACATGTGCGTGATATTTTGTAAGTTTACAACTTCCGTCATAAAAATATATTTAAAAAAAAATAATAGGGTGGGTTGGGGGAAAATACACCAAATGTAAGATAAGGATTATAGTTAGTAGTAAGATTTTGACAATATTCTTTCATAATTTGTAACAAATGTCTCACGACAATGCAACGTGTTGGTGGAGGGCTGATGTATGGGACCCCTGTGTGATGTTATGCATGTTTGTTTTGCAAGTTCACAACTTTTACTTTACACTTATTGTTTATGTATATTCATGTATAAATGATATAGCAATAATAATAATAGGCTGGGTTGGGGAAAAAATACACCAAACGTAAGATACTTCGGTTAGTAGTAATATTTTGAGGATGCTCTTTAATCATTAAAAATGGTTCACAACAATGCAAGGTGTTGGTGGTAGGGTGAGGTGAGGTATGAGAGCCCTGTATGATGTTACATATGTTTGTTTTATAAATTCACACCTATTACTATACACTTACTGTTTATGTATGTTTATGTATGAGTGATATACTTCAATAAATTTAAAAAAAAATTCATGTTAGTCAGTCACTTGGATAACTTACATGGATTAATGGGAAAACCCAGCCTATATTTTGTCAGCCAGTAATTGCCAGAATTTAGGTTTACGGTGATATATACATACATATAAATGCTTGGCTTGACTTCAGTCTCCCTCTGTTACCGTAAGGTCCCCTCCCAGTGCTTGGCTAGCTGGCTCAGCTCTGCCTGTGGCACTGAGCGAGTGCCGATGCTCCAGGCCACCGAGAGCCGGGAGCTGGGCTTCTGCTGTGTTACGTGCAGGCCCTGTGGCTGTGGGTGATCCCCCTGGTTTCAGAACCACTTCTTCAAAACGGGATTTTAAATGGAGGCCTGGGTCTGCTCCAGACACGAATCAATGTCACATGTGTTCTTATTACTCAAGAGCCCAGCTGGTCCTTAGTCAAGTTTATCTAACAGCTTCTCCAAGCTTGGCCTCATGCCGAAGAGTAAGAGCTCACGTGTCCCCCGAGGAGAGAGGACGTGCAAGCCAGACTCCAGCACCTCACAGAAAGTGCGGTGACCGAGTTCCCAGCAACGGGTCGTGTACGCTCTGAGGATGTGGCATCACCTTCCATGGGGCTTCTGAGGACAGAAGCCTCGTGTCACCCCAATTCTCTTTCCTGCACCCACAGTGTCCAACCCCGCACCATGGCCTCTCCGCTGCCACCACCGGCCGCCGTCGGCTCTTACGGCAATGACCTCTCCTCTGGTCTGCCCCAGCTCTGCTGCTGTCCCGAGGACAGTGAAATGACCCCTTAGAAATGGTTAAGTCACTGCAGGTGTGAAGCCTTTGGACGCTGACCTTCCATTCCTCCAACCCTGGCATCTGGCCCAGTGCCTGACACACTAGGTACTGGTTAAATGAATGACCGAAGGCGTCCAGGCAGTCATTGGCTGGTCATTCTCGTCCTCTGTAAAGCAGACACTGAATGCTTCCCACCCTTCCTGAACAAAACAGACTCCTCAAGGACAGCACAATGATCGCACTCTGCGTGGTGGCGTCTTTGTCAACCGTTGTTTCCACTGGGGGAGAGACTGGGGGACCTGAGGAGAAATCTCTCCACATGGGAGTATGCCAAGCTGTCCCTTGTTTTAAGGAGCTGTCTCCTCCTTTTCCATTAAAGAAACTGTCTGATGGCCTCTGCTCATTGAGCACATTTCTGTCTCATTGTGACTCTGTAGTCAACCACTTTCACAATTTTTGCCAAATCTATATATCAACTCTATTAATTTACTTAATATATTCTTTAAATCAACTCACTCAAAATTTCTTAACTATTATCCTTTTAACTAATTCTAGCATTCACATTCATGAAATATTGGGCTAGATATATATTTCTAATATATATTAAATTAAAAATGTAACTATTAATATAAAAGATTGTACTTTCAGGCACCAAATTCATTTGGTCTACCAGCAGGGGTTGATGTACCATATTTTGGGAAACAATCATAAAAGTAATTTATGAAAATTGTAACTGAAATGCAGACGCTTCTTTGTCCTAGGTTTTCAGATTCATGGTGGGAGAAAGAAGGCACCTTTCTGTCTCTAACTTAAGAGCATCATTAAACTCCATTTATAAAACTTCCAGAAGAGTGGCCATGGCTGCGGGCTGCCCAGGACCGCCTGTGGGGACGGCCAGCCACACAGGGGATGTCACCCCCACGCTAGCTTTCCCCCAGTCTGCCCTTTCCCTCACCTAGTAAGGACTCACAAAGAGCCGGAGAAGGGAAAGAGAGCGAGTTATAGATAACCAAGATCAAGAACCTTAGGCACCTCCTGGGTGTGAGTTTGTGTAAAAATCCAGCGCATGTTTCCCCTGACGTGGCCAGGAAACCGGCTCTGGACCTTCTCGAGATGGTGCAGCTCTTTGTGGGTGATTAAAGAATTCTGGGGCAAGTCTGTACCCGTGTTTGGTTTCCACCAGGATTTGAGGACTTAAGACAAAGCTTGCCATGCCACGAGAAGGGCCTTTCCAGGAAGCCACGGCTTCCTGGCCGCACTGCTGCAGGTCTGAAATGCTGACAGTAACCGAGTTAGAAACACTCAGTTTCTTTACGGAGGACAATATTTCAGACTGCAGAAGCCACGTGGCGTACGTGTATTTATAACATTTTAAAGTCTACAATTACAAGTACGGTGCCTTTGGGACGCCACCTTGTAGTTATTAGCAGGCAAATTAAAGCCAGGCAGCCGCATGACTGACAGCGACATTCTTTAACTGAAATCCTAGTAAAGAAGGCGGAAGGCCTGCAGTCTTGGCAGCTAAGAAGGCGGGCCCAGGGCACAGCACAGACGACAAAGGGTTAGGGCCGCTCTGCCCGGCGCTCCCACGCCCTGAAATGCAGGGTCGAGGGCGCCTGCCCACAGCCAGTCCTCTCTCTGCTGGGGAGGAAGCCAGAGCAGCAGGCTGGTGACGGGAAGGTGTTTTTATTCCCAGCAGATTAGCTGAGAGGGCTGAGGGGGACTGAGGAGAGACGAGAAGGTGTGAATAACAGTCATCGTGCAGAGCGGGAGGAGGACTGACGAGGGAAGCGGCTGGGGATGGCCAGGCGGGGCTCAGGGCCCGCTGGGTTTGTGGTCACAAATGTAAAGCAGACTCGGTCAGCGTGTGGTGCATCTCCCTCCTCCATGCCAGGCTGGCTGGGGTGGCAGGTATCCGCGTATGCCTGCAGGAGCAAAGGCAGAGGCTGAAGGTGGCTGCACAGGGACAAAGATCCTGAGGGGTCACGGAGTCGGACCTAAGGAAGGATGGAGGAAGGGCCCTGACAGCAAAAAAAGTGGAAGTCACTAGATGACTGGGGTGGAGAGTTATTAGAGTGAGACCACGAGAAGACGGGAAGTGGGGGTCACAGAGGCGACGCTTGCAGTAAAGAATGTGGAGTTTGGGCACTGTTGAGGATGACGAGGACTAGAGAAGGGCCAAGGGTGGGGGGGCTAATGGAAGATAGAGAACTGAGAGACCAGGATACTACATGAGTCCCTGCAGGGATGCTGACGTCAGCAGAGAGGAGTGGAAGGGTCACAAGAACGTGGGGCGACCAAGACGGTGGTCCAGGGAATAAGCTGCTCTTAGGAGGCACTGGCTACAGGGCTGAGAGGAGGCTGGAGCAGGGATGGGCGGAGGTAGTAACTTCAGGGGCAAGTGCTTCCAGGACTGGGGCTCTGGTCTGGAGTGGGATGGGACCAGGAGGGAGGAACTGCCACCATCTGAAGAGGCTGCAGGGTGGTGGTGTCCTGGGGGAGGCAGGCACCAGAGACAGCAAATCTCAGAGAAGAGGCTGAGGAGCTTCTTTTGAGGATGATGGTGAGCAGCAGAGGCAGAGGAGAAGGGTGTGGGGTGGAGGTGGTGGAGATGGAGTCAGAGGAGAGGCTGAAAGGCACTGCATGGAGGAAGAGTCCAGGGATGCAGGCGGCTTGGATGTGTAAGGATGAGTGTGGGAAAGGGGTGAGACACTTAAGGGGACGGGTCCTCATGGCCCCTAGGAGACGGGGATAAGGGGTTTCACTATAGCCGTTCTCGAGACTGGTCTCTCAGCTAATTGTGCTGGCAACATGGTGATAGGCAGTGAAAAGGCAGCAGTGCGTGGTCTTTCCTGGAGCGTAGGAAATTTCCTCAACCTCTCCTCAACCCTCACAGAGAGTTATACTTGTACACTGGGGCAAATGGCCCCCCACTAGGTGACTTTCATTCTTGAGGGTCAATTAATTCAACAAATGCTCATTGAGCCCCATAATATGCAATGCACCGATGTTCTAGACACATGGACATCCGTGAACAAAGCAAAGACCCCTGCGTCCAGGACACTGAAGTTCATTATCTTACATAGGGAATAAGTATGATAGAAGGTGACAGGTGCTACGGAAAACAAAAACTAGAGCAGAGTAAGGGGAGCTCTGTGGGGCTGCTGGTGGGGCCCCGCAACGGGAGATGGAGTGAGAAGGTGAAAGCAGTGTGGGGGACAGCACGCCAAGAAGAGGGAATAATAACCACTGCAAAATTCCTGGCATGGGAAGCTTCCCTGCTGTGTTGGAGAGACAGTAAGAGGACAGTGGGGCTACGGCAGAGTGAGCAAGGGGAAGACAAATAGGCAGGAATAAATAATTAAGAATAAAGGGGATTAAATAAGTGTGAATTATTCCTAGAGAAAGAATCCATGCTCACGGGGACAGCAGTTCTGAGTTGGAAGTTGGGACTATGGAAGTGTTTGAATAATTAGTGAGCATGTCATTTCACCACTCTGAATTATGAGTTTTTCCTCTGGAAATGAGAGGTTGGAGCAGAGATCTAAGTTTCTATCTGGTTCTAAAACTCAAGCCTTAAGGAAATATTTACTTATGGTCTGAAGAAACTGGTTCCAGTGGTTTGTCTCTGAAGGCTGCTACAAGTTTGCTGAGACTGAAGCTTAGATGGATCTCTCTTTATAAAATTTGCCATTTGGCTGCAAGAGTTGAATTTCATTACCTAGTATCCTCAATTAAGATTTATTGATAGTCCACTAGGGGGCAGTCCTGCGCTAAGAAACTGGAAAAGTCCACCAGTTAGCAATGGGAATGTGTGCCTTTTGGACCATGATGACTAGAGTAATCAGAAAGAATAACAAGACACTCTGAAATGCTTTCAGTAAGATTTTAGTTTCTCAACAGTTCTCTAACATTTCTTGGGTGTGGCCCAAAATCGTAACAACAGTAAGTGCCAGCTTTTAAATACCTGCTTTTTAAGTCTTTCTGAATACTACATAAGTTTACTTGAGCTTCAAATCCCATGAATGACTAATTATCTTTATTTCACAGTTAAGGAAAGAGAGGCCCAAAGAGAGTGCCTGAAACCTGGATTCCTGTGCACACGATCTACTGCAGGCATGCTCTTAGGAGACAGGGAGTCCAGGCAACAGGATGGGAGAGGGGGTGCAGCCTGGGGTGCCGGAGCAGCTTCAGCCTGATTAGACAGTGAGATCTGGAGGACGATTAGACCACAGAGTTGGTCCCACCAGACAAGGGGACAAACCTCTTGCACCTTTGTATTAGTCAGTCGAGTCTGTGGGAAGTCCCCCTCTCCCACTCAGAAGGGTTGTCATCTCCAAGGAGAAAAATTCTCCAGAGATGGGAAAAGTCCGAGCCATTAGCAGCCAACCCAGAGTCACTGGGCTATGGGTGCACGGGCCTGGTAAAGGGGTCACACCACAGCTTTGATACCAAGCATCTTGTCCAAAGATGCTGCTGACTGGTATCAGAGCAAGGATTTAAACCCAGTTCTGTTTAACTATCACTCCTTAGGTTCTCAGGGAAGTGGAGAGAGAGATGTGTTTGTAGCTATCTCCAAAGTTCTCATATGTAAATATATAAATACAATAGAATCAATAAACTAAGAAAAGTGGTAATAAAGAGAAGAGATACAAGGAGCAGGAACCAAGAGAAACCAGAATGAGGCTGACCCCTTTGGGCTGTAGTCCTACGGCTTGATACTTGGATGTACCCCAAAAGCAAAAATCCAATTTCCAAAAAAACCCATTATTGAGTAATGTCAATTTTTTACACATATACTCTTGTGCAGAAGTGGAGGTGTGGGTACATTACAATCATACTGTGAGTTTTAAAAAATGCACACCCGGGACAGATGTGGCTCAAACGGTTGGGCGTCCGTCTCCCATATGGAGGGACCTGGGTTCGTTCCCCAGGACCTCCCAGTAAAAAACAAACAAACAAAAAAACGCACACCTGCTCTGGCCTGAAACGTCTCTGCTCTGGTCTGTCCAGGCTGGCTCTGGCTGCAGACCCACCCGCTGTTACTCAAGCAAACGCCTGGAAAGGGGTTGGCGGCCCTGGGGCGGTGCTTAGCTTGCCTGACGCTCAAATGTACTAGTCAATAGAGACACTCAAATGCTTTGCTGAGTAAAGTCTTCTCCAAGCTTCCTGAAAGCCAGAGCGAAAAAGGAAATAGAATAAATTACATAGTTTTCAGTTTCACAAAGGAAGGGAACTCACCAGTTCCTCACATTGTATATATATATTCCTGGCACCTAATTCTAAATTAAATTCCACATGTGGGTGTTTATATAGAGGAATCAAATAACATAAAGGTTAATCTTTTCAATTATTTTATAGAAAATGCTTCTCCACTAAAGTCTACTGTAGAGCTTCTTTATTTCCTTCCCAGCCTTTATCCTAATCTATAATTAATGACTTTATATATCTATTTGTTTGTTCCCTTGTCAACTGCTTCCTCCACTAGAATGTCATAAGGCAGGGGCCTTGGCAGAGTGGCTTGCCACTGCACCCCCAATCTTCCCACAGGACCCAGTAGCAGGCACTCAGCCATTTGTTGAATAAATAAACAAGTAAATAGCTATTTGCTGAATAAATAGACATTGTGGTGACATGGTGCAGCAGGAGAGGATTTAGGAACTAAAATCAGCAGGGTCAAAATAATCCAGCATATTCTTATGGCAATATGACAAGAAAGGTCACTGGTTTAGGGTGTTGGATGGAGGGGCATTCGGGATGGGGTGCACCTGGAGCAGGCTTCTAGGGAGTGTGTGAGTGATCATCTTGTCATAATGTGTTCTATCAGTGGGTGGAGACCCACATAATGAGGGGGAAGGAGATGGACTCTCATCCTGGGGAGGACCGATTTGTTCACAGACAGAGGGGTGGGAGTCTCTCGAGAGCAGGGGCTGTTCCTAATACGGGAGGACAAACCAGTGTGTCAAGACCTCAGTGTTGTTGCATGTAACTATGAATCTTGTCACCGAGGAGTGAAGCCAGGGGGTCGCCATGGGCCCCGAGGGGAGGGGGAGCAAGGAATATAATAGATGGAACAGGGGGTATTTAGTGGGCAATGGTAGTGTTCTACATGATCTTGCAATGATGGACACAGGCCATGTTAAATATCATCAAAATTTATAAAAGTGTACGGTCTAAAATGTAAACCATAATGTAAACCATTGGCCATGGTTAGTAGCTGTGTTTCACTATCTGTATATCAGTTGTAACAAAGGTACCATCCACATATAAAAAGGTATTAATACGGGAAGGGGATAAAGGGGAGGATGTTGGGTATTTGAGAGCCCCTGTATTCTGTATGTGACTTTACTGTGGCCTAAAACTTCTTTGAAAACAAAATGAAAAAAAGTAAGACACTGGAGAATAAATGCAAGAAAATGCCACTGTATATACAGGACACCAGATATTACAGTGATGAAAGGCAAAATGTCAAAATTTTAAAATATATATTTTTCATTATTTTTTTAATATCCCAATCTTTTAATTTAATTTTTAGTTTTTCAAAAAAATATTTATGTATTTTATTTCTTATATTTAAACTTATCATTATTTCATTTTCCTATTAATTGTATTCAGCTATTGTAATGGCTTCATCTTTGAAGAAGCTTTGGATCACAGAAGGATTACAACTGGGGCAGGGGAGGATCATTGGTGTGGGGTGTCAGTGATGGGGGATACATGGGAGGAAGTTCACCTGGGCATACATATAAGGTATGTAAATATGTTCAGATGTTCACAGGGCATTGTCACAGTGGGTGGAGACTCACATAATAACCGAGAGGATATTGAATTCCCATCCTGGAAAGCTCTGCCACGTTCTCTAAGGGAGCAGCAACAGTCCCACAAGTGCAGGGGCAATGACTGGCAAAGGAGGATGATCCATTGATGGGCCCTTGATATTGACAACTATGCTTATAAGACTTTGCTCTTGAATTGAAACTTAGCCTAGTGTTGTGGGGTACCTATGAGTTGCCTCCTGAGAGCCTCCTTGTTGCTCAAATGTGGCCTCTCTCTAAGCCAAACTCAGCATATAAATGCATTATCTTCCCCTCACCATGGGACATGACTCCCAGGGATGAGCCTCCCTGGTACCAAGGGACTACTACCAAGCACCAACTAGCAATGCAACTGGAAAAAGACCTCAAATAAAAGGGGGAAAAGATAAAGACAAATGAGTTTATATGGCTAAGAAAATTCAAAGTGAGTCTGGAGGTCATCCCAGAGGTAATGCTTACGTACATCTCAGCAGGATCTCATAGACTGCCAAAATGGATACTATCCTAAATAGTGGGGCTCCTGAGGGCTCTGGAGACACCCAGGTCCTATGGTCAGGGCAGACAGCTCCGGAATTTGGTACCTTGCCAGTGGGTCCTACTTTGGAGTTTGTGCTCCTGAGAGGGACAGAGTTAGACTCAGTTATGGCTTCCCTGCACATGGCTCATCTGTCCCTGCTATTTGAACCTATACTTGGTGCTGGAGTTTGTAGGTATACATCCAGAGACTGGAGTCTTTGGGCTGTCTGTGTGCCAGTGGCCTCCAGTGGCAACTGCCTCCACATCAATGTTGTAATTTCTTCCAATGCTAGAATCACAATGTGTCTATAGTAGAATACCAGTAAGTCCATTCTAGTCCATAGCTCATTCCCCAATCCTGAGGATTCTGGGATGGTGATGCCCATCCTTGGTATGGTGGTTGTCAATCCTCACCTCCTTGTTAGTTGTCCTGGGTGAGTCCAATGAACTGGAGAGTAGATGTTGCAACTCTGCTGAGGTTCTGGGCCCAGCTGGCACATGGTAATTTGCATGCCTGTTTCATCTTTTTATTATCTTGGGAAAAGAATTTCTCAGAAAAATCAGTTACTGACAAATTCTATTTTTATTATTCAAAGAGCTCTTATGAATATATGTGTCTTTTCAATGATATAATACTTCCTTTCCTTCAAGATTAAATATAAAATTATAATTAAAATCCTCAAGGCAATAAAGTCAAATTCTAATCCCTTTAAGTAGTCAATGAAATAGCATTGAAAGAGATAGTCATAGTGGTTTCTTCTCTCTTTTTTTAATCATCTACCCAATCCTTTCAAAATTTCATTATCTTCCAAAAAAGTAGGTTATGAGATAATAAGTTTCTTCATTAGAGGGGGCAGAATATTCCAAAATTCAGTCAAGATTAAAAATATATACTCAGGTTGTAGCAATGGAAGAAATTACAACATCGATGTGGAGGCAGTGGCCACTGGAGGCTCTGGGGGCAGGGAGCAGGAAAAACAGTTGTAATATGGGGTTTTTTTTGGGACTTGAGAATCGTCCTGAATGACACTGCAATGGCAGATATAGGCCATTTTATATTGTCACATAATATGCAGAACTGTGTGGGAGAGAGCATATACTACAATGTGAATTATGGTCCACGCCCAGTGGCAAAGCCCAGGATGCGTTTATCAATTGCAATGAATGTGCCACACTAATGAAGGATGTTTATGTGGGAGGGTGTGGGAGGTGTGGGAAGTGGGGCATATGGGAATCCCTATATTTTTTGTGTAATATGTATGTAATCTAAGTATCTTTAAAAAAATCACACATACACACACACACACACACACACACACAAATCCAGCATAACAATCAAGCATAGTACTTTGTGATGGAGAATATTTCTAACCAGTAACTCATGTTACCTGGACTTTAGAGCTAAAAAATCATGTTACAGAGCAAAGAGGTATAAATATGCACACACATATATCTGATATCCACAGGAGACCATTTTGACCCAGAAGACCAAAATTACCTTTTGTTTTTTGCTTTAAGAGTTCTTCTTTTCTATTGCAGTGCTATTTCACATTTTCCTGACTTGATGTTTAATTTAAAGCCCCATATACTGCCCAGGCGCTGACAGGGGTAAAGGAACTGGATCACAGAAAGGATGAAATCTAATCCAGGCCAACCTTTTCAAATATCAGAAACCTGTACTGCAAGTTTATATTTGGCAATGGGATTTGGTTATGGATTAAGCCTCATCAAAAGTAATATTTCAAAAAGATTTCTGAAGACATAAGTGTCTATGACTGATGGGATACATATATTTCTAATTTTTGGTGAAACCCTTAATACCCATTCATCATTATCATAATGCTTTTCTTTCTATGATATGGTGAAAGTAATATCATTCCAGGTCTGCAAATGTATGAAAATGGAGTTGACATCTCTTCCTATCTGGGTAAATAACACTCTGGAGGAGTTTCTGCCAATGCACCATTTTATATTCTCGTCTCAGAGACTAGAAAATGTTTTCAAGATCCCATTTTCTAGGGAAACATGGTCTAGTAATTAGGACCCTGCTTTAGTTTGCTAAAGGCTTCCAATGCAATGTACCAGAAATGGGTAGGCTTTTACAATGGGAATTTATTAGGTTAAAAGCTTACAGTTCTGAGGCTGTGAAAATGTCCAAATCAAGGCATCATCAGAGATGCTGTCTCACCAGAGGTTGGCGGCTGGCGATCCTGGACTCCTGCCGCATGGCAGGGCACAATGGTGGCTCTGCTGGTCTCTGCTTTCTCCTCTGGACGCTTTCTCCCCGAGCCCAGTGTGGGCGATCAAGCACACGGCAGGGCACACAGTGCCAGTCTCTCCCCTCCTCCAGTTCTTAGTGCTCGTTCTTCAGGCCGCTCTGTCTGGGCTCCTGTCTGAGCTCCTGGGTTCCTTCTCTCCACCTCTGCAACTTTTATTCTGTGTGTCTCTGCAGGCTTCTCCCATTTATAAAGGACCCCAATGAAAGGATTAAGACCCTCCCTGGGCCACGCCCTACTGAAGTGATCTAATCAAAATGAAGGTCCCTTAACTGAATCTAATCCAAAGTTCCACCTACAGTAGGTTCACACACACAGGAATGGATTGGCTTTAAGGACATGATCTTCTGGGCTCCACCCAGCTTCAAGCTGACACGGACCCTGCTTCAGGCATCAGGAAAATCTGGCCATAGGGCAGACACCGAAAAATCAAGTCCCCCCTTTAAAAGCATTTTTTAAGAATAACAATATTCACTGGCTATTTTTCCTACTGGCTATTTTATGATGTTGAAATTACAAATTATGCTATGAAAATATTTTGTATAGTTCCCAAGAGACTTGGCAGGCCCTAAGCTCCTGGAACATGATGATGAGCAATTATCCTTATCCAATCCAATACAAGTAGTGTTTAAGTGGTTCCTTTGGTGACTTCCTTTGGTAATAAAAATGGTAATTCCATTACCACCATTAGGGGCTCAAACCTATCTACAGGGGTTCATTTTCTCATCCTACATTAACGCCTTTGGTGCCACCAACAGACTGTGAATGGGCAGGTCCCCAAAGCCTTGTTCAATTCTTATTCATACCTTCTATTAGGTTTTCTAGGATATGCCTACCCACCCACTACTCTACAGAGCCAATTACTTTCCCCCGTCCTGTGTACATCTCTACTAAGTTGTCTGTAATGCTGTTAGTTTTGTCATTCTATTAAGCATTCTGTGCACAGCATTTCATTTGGTGCTGTCAAAAACCTAGTAAGACAGGTCTTATCCTGGTTTACAGGTGAGGAAGCAGAGGCATGCTACAGTTGGCATGTGCTTGCAGACCTTCTCCCTCTTCTAGTAGCTGGAATTCTTCAAAACTGTTTTGTTATCCTCATGTTCCTTCATTCTCCAACCCAGCCAGTTCACTTTATTCAACCAACATATATTTCCTGAGCTCCTCCTA
>JAQZBX010006301.1:0-53571 GCA_029593785.1 Cabassous unicinctus | reverse complement strand
GAAGTGTTCCATATTTTTCTCTTTTTATTGGCTTCAAAAAAAAAAAGAAAGAAAGAAAGAAACACACAAAACTTATGGGATATAGTGACAGCAGTGCTGGGAGGGAAATTTATAGCCCTAAATGCCTATATTTAAAAATCAGAAAGAGTTAAAATCAAAGAACTAATTGAACAACTGGAGAAACTAGAAAAATAACAGCAGAATAAATCAAGCAGAAAGAAAGAAAGAACAAAGATTAGAGAAGAAATAAATAAAATTGAGAACAACAACAACAAAAAATGCAATGGAGAAAATTTATTAAAAAAAAAAACAAACAAACCCAAAAGCTGGTTCTTTGAGGAAAAAAAAAATTGACAAACCCTTAGCAAGACTAACAAAGAAAAAGAGAGAAGATGCAAATTAATAAAATCAGAAATGAAAGGACATTATGACTGACCCCACAGAAATAAAAAGGATTATAAGAGGATTTATGAGAAACTGTATACTAACAAATTAGACAACCTAGATGAAATGGAAAAATTTCTAGTTATGCACAAACAACCTACATTGACTCTGCAAGAAATAAAGGAACTCAACAAACCAATTACAAGCAAAGAGATTGAGTTGGTCATCAAAAATCTTCCAACAAAGAAAAATCCACGACCAGATGGCTTCACAGGTGAATTCTACCACACATTTTGAGAAGAATTAATACCAATATTGTTTAAAATCTTTCAAAAAATTGAAAAGGAGGGAAAACACATTTTATGAAGCCAACATCACCCTAGTAGCAAGATAAAGATACTACAAGAAAAGAAAATTACAGACCAATATCTCTAAAGAATATAGACACAAAAATTCTCAACAAAATACTTGCAAATTCAATCCAACAGTATATAAAAATTATTATACATCACGATCAAGTGGGTTTTATTCCTGCTATGCAAGGGTGGTTCAACATAAGAAAATCAATTAAAGTAATACACCACATTAACAAATCAAAGGGAAGAAGCCACATGATCATCTCGATTGATGCAGAAAAGCATTTGACAAAATCCAGCATCCTTTCTTGATAAAAACACTTAAAAAGATAGGTATAGAGGGAAAGTTCCTCAACAAAATAAGGGGCATATATGAAAATCCCACATTGTACTCAATGGGGAGAGGTCGAAAGCATTCCAAGATCAGGAACAAGACAAGGATGCCCACTGTCACTACTGTTATTAAACTTTTTGCTAGAAATTCTAGCTAGAGCAATTAGGCAAGAAAAAGAAATAAAAGGCCTTCAAATTGGAAAAGAGGAAGTAAAACTCTCACTATTCACAGATGACATGATCCTATATTTAGAAAATCCTGAGACATCTACAACAAAGCAACATGAGCAAATAAATGTATTCAGCAAAATGGCAGGATACAAGATCAATATGCAAAAATCAGTAGTGTTTCTATGCACAAGTAATGCTGAGGAGGAAATCAAGAGAAAATTCCATTTACAATAGCAACAAAAAGACTCAGATAACTGGGAATTAATTTAAATTAAAAAGTACAAAAGTACAAAAAACTCCTAAATGAAATCAAAGAAGACCTAAACAAATGGAAGGACACTCAGTGTGCATGGATTGGAAGACTAGACATTGTGAAGATGCCAGTTCTACCTAAATTTGTTTATAGATTCAATACAATACTGACCAATATTCCAACAGCCTACTTTACAGAAATAGAAAAGTCAATTACCAAATTTATTTGGAGGGTAAAGGGGTCCTGAATAGCTAAAAACATCCTGAAAAAGAAGAGCAAAGTCAGAGGACTCAAGCTCCCTGACCTTGAAGTGTATTATAAGGCTATAGTGATCAAAACAACATGGTTTTGACATAAAGATGGATGCATTGTTCCATGCAATCAGATTGAGAGTTCAGAAATAGACCCTCACCTCTATGTTCAACTGATTTTTGCTAAGCCTACCAAGTCCACTTTTCTGGAAAAGAACAGTCTCTTCAATAAATGGTGCTGGGAGAACTTGATATCATTCCAAAATAATGAAAGAGGACCACTATCTCACTCCCTATACAAGAATCAACTCAAAATGGATCAAAGGCCTAAATATAAAAGCCAGGACCATAAAACTAGAACATAATGTAGGGAAACATCTACAAGATATTTTAGTAGGTGAGGGTCTCTTAAACCTTACAACCAAAGCACAAACAACAAAAGGAAAAATAGATAAATGGGACCCCTTCAAAATTAAACACTTTTGCACCTTAAAGGACTTTGTGAAGAAGGTAAAATGGCAGCCTACTCGATGGGAGAAAATATTTGGAAATCATACATCCAATAAGGGTCTAATATTCATGAAATATATAGAGATCCTACAACTCAACAATAAAAACACAAATGACCTGATTAAAAAATGATCAACAGACCTGAACAGATATTTTTCTAAATTAGAAAAACAAATGGTTCAAAAACACATGAAAAAATGCTCAGCATCACTGGCTATTAGGGAAATGCAAATCCAAGCTACAATGAGATATCATTTCACACCTACCAGAATGGCTGCTATTAACAAAACAGAAAACTACAAGTATTGGAGAGGATGTGGAGAGATAGGAACACTTATTCACTGCTGGTGGAAATGTAGAATGGTACAGCCACCATGGAAGTTTGTATGGCGGATCCTAAGGAAGTTAGATATAGCTCTACCATGTGACCCGGCAATACCGCTTAGGTATATACTCAGATGAACAGAGAGCAGTGACATGAACAGACATCTGCACACCGATGTTCATAGCAACATTATTCACAACTGCCAAAAGATGGAAACAACCCAGGTATCCATCAATTTATGAATGGATAAACAAACTGTGGTATATATACACGATGGAATATTATGCAGCTATAAGAAGAAATGAAGTCATGAAGCATTTGACAACGTGGATGAACCTGGAGGACATTATGTTGAGTGAAGCAAGCCAGGCACAAAAGGACAAATATTATATGACTTCATTATTATGAGCTAAATATAATGAGCAAACTCATGGAGTTAACAGCTAGAATATAAGTCACCAGAGAAAAGAATGTGGTTAGAGAATGGAAAGCTGAGGTTTAATCTGTGCAGAAGTGGTAAAAAGTTGTTTGTAAATGTTTGTAAATGAATAGTAATGATGAAAGCACATCATAGATTTGTAATTAGTAGCGCTAATATATGTGTATGGTAGTGGGTTTTTTTTATGGTTTTTTTGGAGGGGGGAGTGAAAATGCTCTAATATTGATTGAAGTGATGAATGCACAACTCGGTGATTATACCAAATGCTATTGATTGCACACTTTAGATAAATTGTATGGTATATGAACAAAAAAATAATAGGGTTGGTTAGGAAAAAAATATACCAAATGTAAGATACAGAGCACAGTTAGTAGTAATACTTTGACGATGCTCTTTCAAAATTTGTTACAAATGTTTCACAAAAATGCAAAGTATTTGTGGTGGGCGATGCATCAGAGTCCTGTATAATACTATGCATGTTTGTTTTGTAAGTTCACAACTTTTATTATACACTTATTTTTTTATGTATGTTCATGTTTGATGATATACTTCAATAAATTGTTTATAAAATGAATAATATGGGACGGATGTGGCTCAAATGGTTGGAGGGACCATCCCTGGGACCTCCCATTAAAAAATGAATAAATAAATAAAATAAAATGAATAATAAAGAACTTGAAAAATGTAAGCATGTAGAAATACCTGAAATATTTTATATTACTAGTCATAGGAAATTGTATAATTAACTCCTTTTTTAAAAGTGTAGTTAGAAAGAAATTGTAAGCATGTAGAGTATGTTGAATTTAGGTTTGTGAAATGAGTGTTTTAATGTGAAGGACCCTATCTCTACACTGAAAAGAATAATTCCCTCCCTACAACACTTGATGCTGATCAACTTATTTTTTCCACAGTTATTTCTTAGGCCTCTACTATGTACCTGGAACTATTTTGGGTGTTTGGTACACATTATTGAGCAAAGCAGAAAATGAAAAAGCCTTGTTCTCATCATGCTTACATAGTTTCTTCTTCCCAGCTGTCTAAAAATGTACTCTTTCCTCATTCCCTTCAATTACTCACCTTCCTCCACACACTCCTTAAATGCCAATATTCTCTGAGACTGTATTATCGTAAGTAATATCATTCTTAGTTCCAAATGTCTCTTTTATGTTACTCTCAAATCTCTATCTTGGAACTCTCTCTTGAATTCCTGATCGTCGTGTTCAATTGTTTAATCAAGTCTAGCTGGAAATCCTGCAATCACTTCAAACGTAACATGTCCTGAACTATCAACGTCCACTTCCCGTCCAAAGAAACCTTTTCTTTTCTTAGTTCTCCACTCCTTCCCTATCAACAGAATCACTGACCAAGAAGTTGCCCAATGTAAATGTCTGGTGTAAATGCAAATGTCAGACATTTAGACCCAGAGAGCCTATGGGTGATGTGAATTAAGGTGCTGGGCACATATTAAGATCTAAATAAAAACCATTCTTGGCATTAATTTTGTTTTTACTATCATATTTTTATAACTACTTACCACTTAGCAATTTCATAGTATTTGGCAAAGTCCTAGGATGTTGCAAAGCTTTGCAGATTTCCCCTGGCTTTTAGTGGGTCTGAGTGCCAGTGCTGCCAATCACCCTCTAAAGTAACTCCAGTCAGAGCATCTCTTGTGTCATGTGTTTTATTTAGTAGATTTCAGCCTTATATTAATTGAAATGGATTCTACAACCAAATACAAATTTATAAACCAAAGATGTACTCCTAGGGATACTCCTTTGATTTTCTATTCCTATCAATATTTTCAAATACTTTCCACTTGGCACTGAATTTTCCTTAGTTCAGTCCTTTTTGTGTGTGCATTGGGCTCAGAATCACTGTTTTCAAGGATGTATTCTCCTGAGAAAATTTCGTGAAAGGTCGACACAAAATGGAATGTAAGGAGGAGTAACATTGCTGGCTCTCCCTGATACTGCTCTAGTTAGATCAAGTTAGAGCTGTGCTATTAATGAAAAAGAGGTTCCTTTCGTCTTTAATGTACTACACACATTTGCAAAGCTACTTGCCTCCAACTGCAAAGCAACCCCCCAAAAATAAAGTAAAATAAAATAATCTACTTGTGTAAAGAACCAGCCAAGAATAATAATTAGCTTTTGACATCTCAGTTTATAATGAGTGCATTATTTATTTTAAAATAACAATGGCATGTCTATTAAATTAATTCCTCCAACTTTGTTTCCAGGATGACAGTAATATATCTCCATGCAAAATATTTCATAGAAAGTCAAAACTTATATGCCATATTCAACATGAATTTATAGACAGATAAGTTTAATAGTTGAAATGAGTTACAAGCAGAGAGCTACATATAGATATGAGGTATAAATTTCAATTAAAAACATACATGTGCAAAACTGAAGTCTCCTTGTTTTTCCATTACTAAACATGATGTATAACTTGAGCCCCTATTTCCAACTCAAGTTTCTGCCAAGTAAACTCAGTCAAATTAGTGTTACTTAGCCATTTCTGATTTTTAATCAAAGAACATCCCTCTCATTCTTTTCCCTAGGTTGCATCTTAATTAGGAGACTTAGATGTAATCCATCTGATATAGGTGAGGGCATAGGTGGTGAAAATACAGGCAATTTATTGACCATGGGCAACATTTGTCTTCATCTGGACTTGGCAGAGATGTAAATCATGAAGTGAGGTCTTTGATCACTGGTCTCATTAACTACAGCATCTAAAACTTCTACTCAAAGCCCACCATGGCTCTAGCGTCTATGGTCCGTGCCACACACACTGACAGTGTCCGCCTCTCACCACAAAGAGGCCTCAGGTTGCCTGGCATCCCTCTTCCAGCTGTTTCTGGTCCCTCCTGGCCCTCTGGGAGGCTAGGAAAAGGTTCGGAAAAACTACAGACTTTTCTCTGGCACTATGGGAGACTTGGGGAACTGTTGCCGGTGCCCATGCTTAGACACATTTCCTCTCATCTCTGTTTTCTTCTGAGGACCTATGCTGGTGTAGGGAGCATTCCTCTCTCTCTCTCCTTGGCATTCAGGCAAGCCCACTCTCATTAGACTTTGGTGCAGAGAATTGAATTGATCATTCCCTCCAGTCCACGGCACATCAATGATGCATATAAGGCATTTCTGTTGTGTTACTCTTTCTTATTTATACCAGATTTCCACTCCCATCTCTATCCTTTAATAGGAATCTGATTAATTGTGTTTGATTGTATCCTTATATATGCATTTATCCTGGTAAGAGATGCAGTATATTTCTGTATGTGTGCTTTTAATTTATATAAATGGCACTATGCCATAAATGCCACCATAAATATATATAACTTTAAGTCTTAAGGTATATCCATGTTGCTGTAGGAAGATCTACTTTATTGTTTTCATCTGCTGTATAATATATACCTACCACCTTGTATTAGGTTGCACTATATGAAATTGACATTTTTGTAGTAAAAATAATTGTCAAATATTAGCAATTTTATATGGTTCAACTTAAACTTTTACTTTTCCCTAGTGACAGTCAACTAGGCTGTGGTCAGATTCTTGCAACCACAAGCAATACATCAATTAACATACTTGCTTGTGTATCTAGTATATATATGCCTGGGAATAAGATTGCTGGATAGTGGAGTATACACTCACTTGATTTCTCTAAGAACTGCCAGATCATTTTCCACAATGACTATACTACTAGGGGACTTCTCTGGAAGTCTTGATGCCATCTCAAGTATCACCAGTGTGGCAAGAAATAAAGCCCCATTTTTCCTGGACCTTGCCAAACCATTTGCCATTTTACCCTTTCCCATTAAACCAGAACTCAGCTAAGGAAGAGAAAACTTTATTCTGATGATGGTAGGACACAAATGGATTGGCAACAACACACAATAAAACTTGGTTAATATTCCAAATTATATTCTACTGCATGTGCTTTCAATTAAAAGTCTTCCAGTTTGAAATGTCAAAGAGCTAACTTGAATTTTTTCAGTTAATAGGGACAATTTTGACTCATTATCCAACGAGGGGTGGAATGACCAAATCACTGGGAAGACAGATGTATTTGGAACAAAAAGAGTAGGGACTCAAAAGGTTGCAAGACTTTCCTTCTCTAGTCTCTGTTACTTTCTGCCTGTCAGCTTTAGATCAGCTTTCTCCACTTGGTGGAAAATACAGTAGTTGATAGCTTCTGAGTTTTTGCCAGCAGACAGAGATTACCTCTATCACTCTCATCCGTTTTGAAAAGTTCTAGGGAATTCCCCTGATATTCCTGGCTTGGATCTGGCACTCATTTCTGGATCATTCACTCTAGTCAGGGAAGGGTAGGGTCATGGAGGAATATGTTAGCTCTCTGAGGGGGGCATGTGAATGGGGCAAAGGTGCCAGGAGAGAGGATAGGCAGATTACTTGGTCTACTTAGAAGCTCACAAGGAAGCAGCAGTGTGAGGGACACATTATGTACCTCTCCCCACACATACACTTTGCTAGGCTAACACTCAGTAAGCCATCGCTCCTCGAATGGCTGGAATGATGATTCTGCTGATGTATCTCTCTTGACTCATGCTCTTCTTACTCCACCCAATATTAGACCCTCTTGGAGAAAGCTTTCTAGAACCCCTCCTAACAGAGAAGTCTTTAATTAAAATCAAATGCAGCCAGAAATGTAAGAAGCAGCCCATGTTTTTGATACTGTAGGAACCAACAATTAAAAAGTTATCTGCAGGGAGTGGGTGTGGCTCAAGCCATTGTGTGCCTCCTTCCCACCTGGGAGGTCCCTGGTTTGGTCTGGTGACTCCTAAAAACAAACAAAAACAAACAAACAACAAGTAAACAAATGGGAAAAACCAACTCAGGGGAGCCGATGTGGCTCAGTGGTTGAGAGACAGCTTCCCATATGTGAGGTACTGTGTTCAATCCATGGCTTGATACCTCAAACAAACAAATAAACAACAAAAAAAGTTTACCTGCAGAAGCAGCTTATATCCCTGAGATTTCTGGAAGGGTTAATGCAACCACTCTGCAAGTCATAAAATTGTTTTCTTCAAAATAACAGAGAGGTATCTATTATCTAATCAAAAGAAGGACTTAAAACTGAGTAAATCCTATTAATGCTAATGGAAATATGTGTGCTAATCCTTGAAAAGGTTTGGGAGGGAGGTGACTGGGAGGGTAAGGCAGACATCAACCATTAATGACTAAACAGGTTGAATCCTGCTTATAGTTAATAGCACAGGTGAATAAAAGAATTGTATTGTATTCTCTACATCTCTTTTTTCTCTCAGGCTCTCATTTTATGTGGCTCGGAAGAACCTCCTGTGGCCAATTGTGGGTTGAAGATAATTAGCCTTTAATTATCACCAGTTACATTTTTACCTGTTCCACTTGCAAATCCCCAGAACTTCTAGTTTTCCAATTAGCGTATTCATCCTCCAACAACCAAGTGTGGGGAACCAGCTTTTCCCTTTGGGAACTAACCCCTTCCCCACTAACCTTTCAAGCTATATTTTAGCTGGTGTAAGAATACCCTTGAGAGGATCAACTTATTTTTATTTGCCATATATTTCTACAGAATCTCAGATCAAATGTGTGCTGTCAGTGTAGTAGCTGAATCCAGGTAGATATTGGGAATACCATCTCTGGGGAGATCAGAATAATGAATATTACTTGAGAGAAGAAAGGAAGCATTAAAATTCACTCAAATAGGCAAAACCTTATTTGCAATCTAAAGAAGAGTTTCTTTTTCTGTTTTCCTTTTTTGGTTGAATGTGAATAAAAGTCAAATGCAAAACATTGGAGTGGGAAAAGAATTCTGACAGAGTATTTTTTTTATCTTCTATCAGGGGACTAGAATCTTTATCTCATTCTCACAGAGATAGGAAGGACCTTCAGTTCATCCTGTCAATAAGGAGGGTGACTATTTGTGGTGTAATTTTGGAAGAAGTAAAAATAATAGTAATAAATGAGTGGAGAAATCCCATAGAGTTAGCACTAAGCAGTCAATTTAAAAGAAAACATTCACTAATTCCCTAAAAGGATATTGCAAAGGAAAATAAGGGTAATTTACTTCACAGACCTTTTGAGGTTTTATATCTTTGCATCACATGGTATCATATATACCTGATAGTAAAACTATAGAGAAACCTTTGGAAAGGCTGTCCTGGGAATACACTCTCATTAGCATGCAAATCATTTATCAGGATGCAGATAATTTAACAATAATGTGGCCAGGGTCCCTAGAGTAAATAATTTCCATTTCCATTACTATATATGATATAAATACCCATAATATTTCCCCCGAAAATTGCAGTACTTATTTAGTACACTTTGATCCAACTACAAATTTCATCTCATTAATCCTCACTTTAAAGCTGGTAAGGGGTTTATTTTACCACCTCACAGATGAAGAAACGGAATGCAAAGTGTCAGCTGGGTCACAGAATGAGTTTAAAACATATGGGTGCCCAGAATTACTAAGCTACCGATTCAGCTTGCTGTTCACCAGCTCTTCTTCGTGTGAATTTTAATCTACTTGCAACATTTCATTTTAATTGTAGGAAATGAAAAAAACAAAAACAAAAACAAAAAAAGAAAAAACAAACAAACAAAAACCCCCAGCTAATGTGTTATTGTCCCAGCATCAAATAATGTGGTTTTAAAATTGAATATCATAAATGAATGAATGAATGAATGACTCTACCTCACACCTTGCAGTATGCAAACCATTTAAACAAGTATCTTAAGAAACCTTGGTGGGAAGTGGATGTGGCTCAAGTGGTTGGGCATCCATTTACCATGTGGGAGGACGCAGGTTCAATCCCCCTGGACCTCCTGGTAAAAAAAAAGAAGGTGAGCAGGCGAGCTGGGTCTGAGTGGCCAGCCTGGCCTACATGGACATGGGACAAGCCCAGAACCACACGGACATGTGGCGAGCCACGCAGCAAGATGGTGACTCAACAAAAGAGAGACACGGGAGAGTCAAGGCAAGATGTGCCAGAAACCAGGAACTGAGGTGGTGCAAGTGACAGGGTTCCTCTCTCCCACATTGGAGGTCCAGGATCGAATCCCAGTGAAGCCTGGAGGAGAAAAATGAGAAAGAGAAGGCAAGAAACAGACACAGAAGATCACCCAGCAAATGGACACAGACAGCAAGTGTGGGGCGGGGAGGACTCATAGAACTGTATACCAAAAAGAAAAAATAAAGGCAATTAAGAAAACAAAAAAGAAAAGAAACTTTGATGAGCAAGGCGCGAGCTCTGTGTGATGCTTCTTTTGAAATGGTGGGATTTTAAAGTTGCACAAAGCAAATTCAGTGACTTTGTTTAATTCTCCAGTTTTCAGGATTTTTCTTTGATGAGACTGTCTCATTAAGGGGAGGAAATAACATTAAAGAAAGAAGGAACAATGGGCAGAGAGACATGGAGGAAGAAGGGATAGGAGGTAGGGAGAGAACCGATAAAAGAAGGAAGAATTGAGTGATTCCTATTTTGAGCCTGCTTGAATGACTTGCTTTGTCCATATAACCTATTCATTTCACTTGAAAGAGTAATTTATCTATCTCAAGAAATCAGGAAGTGAAGGCACTGGTTAATACAGAGTTACTATTGTTTACATTTCAAAATGCTGCAAAAAGGTATTTTATAGGTCTGAACGTGTCTGTCTTCTACAATACTCCCCACATGGGGTATGTGAGGAGCAGGTTTGCAGGTAACACTTACAATTTACTTGCATCATTAGTCCCTACTTTTGGCTTATACTTTACCCAACAGTTCTTCACAAAGAAAACCATTCTTTTGCTTATTGCTACATATGCCATTGGTTGGGCCTTCAGATGCCTTTACTACACAGAAGTCAAGTTTTGTTACATGGCATGATCTTCAAAGCCATGGGGAAGATCATGGGGCTCCTTTGGAAATGGTCTAAAGTAACTCCAATTACATCAGGAAATGCCTTGAAGATCTCCAAGAAAACAGTGACCTTAACTAGAGATTTACTTTTTTCTACACCCCATGCCTCCAAAGAAAATGGCCTTGAGGTGCCTTGTAACCAGTATGAGACCTTGAGTCTCTTTGGGTGAGATAGGCTATTATATCCTAGAGTCATTAAACTTGAAGTATTTAGGCAAACAGGACATCTTATCCAGATGACAGCAGCAAAAATTGGTTTGGAGAAACAAGGGCTTAGTCTGCAGTTCTTGGTCCTGGAATAGGCCCATGTTTTGAGAAAGAGTTTAGTCATCAAACTTAAGAGTGGCCAAATCAAGGTTCAAGGGAGCACCATTCACACTGAATGGCGAGTGAATATGGCTCCTGGATTGTGCTGTACTGGTCAACTCATGCTCAAACTTGATTGTGAGGGATACAGAGTGGGTGAGAATGAAAACGCTATAAGGAATTCTGTGGATTTTAAGGGAGAATAATCTATGAGGGGAAAATGACAATGAAATTACAGGTTGGCAAATTAAACCATGAAATAAGAGGTCCTTGAATATGGACTCTTTGAAGGCAAGGTGAATGGTATATATTTGTATCTTTCTGTATCTCAAACTTCTCACATATGCCTGGCAAATAAGAGATGCTCATGAATATAGTGCTATGATGAAATTCTAAATGCAGCGTTAATTTAGGGGAATGGTACCTCTTGCTTCCAGCAGCTGCTTTTACTTTTATATTAACACACATCTATGTGTGTGTACGTGTGTGGGGTGGAATTCATCCAATCTATGCTCCAAGTTTCATACTATATTGTTCATAATACAGAAGAACAAGGAGCAGTATATTTCTTATTCTCAGAGCTTGAAATTGTTTGTACATAAGGACTCACTCATGAATGTGCGTCCAAAAATTGACAAGACCTATTCTAATAATCACAGCTACAATTTATTGTTCACCTATTATATATCTGCTAGTCACACTTATTATTTACATTCTTTTAAATCTCATTTTATGATCACACCATATCTGAAAGTTGGGATTGTGGTTCCCAATTGGTGCACCAAGGTGAACTCACAGAGGTGAAAGGGGATAATTCTCGAAGGAAATACAGTGGCATCAGTTGGTCACTGCATAAACCAGTATCTCATGATAGTTCACAGTTTTGACATGAGTTTGTCTCTTTCCTTTCAGTGACATCATATCTTTGTGAAGCTGGTTTCCTGCAGTTGCTACAATAAAAATAACATGCCACACAAAAATCCACAAGAAACAGAAAAAGAGGGTAGCAGTGTCCAATTTGATTCTAAGGTTTGCAAAGTTGTGTTATTCCCAACAGTCACTAAATTGTTTTGGTGGAGCTACTTAAGTTGTTTGGCCCTAACTACAAAGTAAAAGGAACCTGTTAGGTATTTCTTTTGGCCCAGGGGGTATTGTGAAAAAATTGCAAAGACATCAAGCGTGCCTTGAATGAAGAAAATTTGCTTAGGAATGTTGTGGCTACAAGTAGACTCTGAATAAGAGTAAAGAAGCAAAAATGGGTTATTTTTTTCTCACACAATTTGAAGTCTGGAGGTAAACAGTTTAATACTATTGAATCAGCTCCAATAAAGACAATAAACACTGATTCTGACTTTTTACATTGTCCCCATCCTTAGCATACTATGTTATCATCAAATGGTCAAAATATGACTTTTTCTGTTCCAGGTATTGCATCCACGTTCAAGGCATGAGAAAAGGGGAAAAGGAAGACCAGTGACATCTGCCTCTATGACAAGGCAAGCAAAAACCTTCCCCTGAACTCCCAAGCAGATTTCTATTTGTATCTTATTAGGCAGAACTGTTTTCATAGCTACCCCTAGCTGCAAGAGTGTGTGGGAATGGGAGTGTCTAGCTTTTCCAGCATCCTATAGTGAAGACAGGTAAGGAGACTGGGAAAGGTGTTTAGTTATGCAGCAATAGTGTCTGCCTCAGTTAAGTATTGTCATTTCCAGGGTTATGGTGTCATCTTCTCTAGAAGGGGTTAATGCTAATAAGAGTTTGAGCTGGGATCTAAGTTCAAATTTCTGTTTCCTAAGCGCATGCTTTCCCCCTTATGTTTAGGTACCATATCTTTCTTTTATTGCCCTTCACACGGGCTTCCTCTGCCTGAAAAGCATTACATGTTCTTGGGACACTGAAGAGGTCCGAGGAGTGAAGAAAGGGCTTTATTAGGCAGGATCATAGTAAGGAGGATCACGGGTGCCTTGAAGGCCAAGCAGAAGACTTTAGGTTTCTATAGTAGGAAAGAGGGACAACTGATACTTCCTGAAGTGAAGACTGGCGTGATAAAATCAGTGTATGAGAAAAGTCAGACTGGTAAGAATTTGTGGGTTGTCATGGATATGTGGACCTCATTGCCTTGAAACTGTTTTCACATCCGCTGTGCTTGGATTCCTTAGCTGCTTTATGACTCTGCTGGCAGAAATGTGAAATTAATACGAAGCTTTGTTTTATTTTCTCTGTCATTAAGATAGAAAACATTCCTTGAAATTTCTTCTCAAAATTAAGAGCATAACTATCAAATATATTTCAGGCCTTGGAGTTTTTTCTTAATAGATACATCGAACCTGGTTTCTCGCAAAGACTTGATGTAGAAATGGAAAATGATTTCTTCACATTCTCCCTATAGGAATTTGAGAAATATTCAGACTGGAAGAAATGGAAGTAATGAAGAAGACAACTGTTACAAACGCAAACATTTTTATTATCAACTTTTGAACAATGTTTCATCTCAAATATAGTGACATTAGACTTGCATCAAGCATAGGATGTTGAATTGCACTTGTTCAAGTATTTCATTTGGCAGCAGCACAGAAGAGACTGTAATTTGCCAAGAAATGCTTCTTTCTGTCTCCTTTAGTAAATGGAGAATTCATTATAAGTAAGAAGCTATACAGGAGATCTATTCACTTGGTTACTATTAGGAATCTGTCCAAATTTTTATTGCATATCCCTCTTTCTCCACATTTTAAATTTAGTCATGAAAATTGGATAAACTATAGAAATTGGGAAAACAAAGATGTTATCTTATGTTTCTGTAACTTGAACTGGCCTACATTTTTCCATTGAAAACTAAAGGGTCTTTTAACTTAGAATTTTGTCTGCTATAAGAAAATACATTCAGTAAATAAGTGATAAAATGATAATATATAAGTTTCCTGTGTGGGAGAGCAATCCTTTATTGCTAACCATTCTGTTTGATAGTAAATAATTTTTTGCTAAATATTCCCCATGACTTTAGATTGCATAGTAAAATAATTTATCAATTGATTGTGCTTACAAAATTTGTAAAAAGACATGTTTTATATATAAAACATATAAAACATTGGTGATTACATACAGTCATGCTAATTTTGGAAAATGCACATTTACTGCCTTCAAATTTAGAGTCTCTGACACTTTTGTCACAGCATCATACTGTCCAGAATCTCCTTGAAAAACAATCTCTCTTTTGCATTCTATGAAGCCCTACCTGTACCCAAGCAAAAAGAGAGGGAGACCCATGGGTAAAGGCATTTTTTTCTGTAAGAGACACAGACCAGTATTGCTTATAATAAAACCGGCCCTTTTAATGAGTGGTACCAGAGAAACATAGACTGCTATATTTTAAGAATTGAAGGCAAGAATTTAATTAGGATTACTTACAATATTAAATTGTTTTAAAATTTATTCATGGTTCCATAAAGCATATTAGGCATGGGTGACTCTCCAAATGGACAAAAAAAGTTGACAATTAATTCATTTGATTAAAATTACCAATACCGTGCTACTTGCTGAAAATATCATGGTGCAGAAGGTAGACACAGCCTTTATCTGGCATGTGCTTAGATTATGATGAGGGGAATAAACTGTGAAAATGCTATGACAAGGAGTATTAGGAAAGTTTAGGGAACATTAAAAAGAGACAGTAGCATAATTTAGAGGGATTTGTGGTGGCAGTGAAATTTTTAAGGAGGGAAACAGGCTTGAATCAGGATTAGAATCCACAACTGAAATGTGTGTTTAGGGTATGAGGGTGTGGGCAGGAGTGGGGAGAAAAGAGAGTGTATGCTGAGTCATGCTCACTTCTTAGTTTGACAAGATTGGATAAAGAAAACAGTGGTTGGCTTTTGAAGTAATCTTGATTAGAGATGGTGTTGGAGATTGAATTATGTACCCCAGAAAGCACATTCTTAATCTCATTCCATTTCTGTGGGTGTAAACCCATTGTAAATAGAACCTTTTGAAGTGGTCATTTTTGGTTAAAGTATGGCCCAACTGAATCAGGTTGGAATGCTGGAGTCCTTTTTAAGTAGA
This sequence comes from Cabassous unicinctus, assembly GCA_029593785.1. Lineage (NCBI taxonomy): Eukaryota > Metazoa > Chordata > Mammalia > Cingulata > Chlamyphoridae > Cabassous > Cabassous unicinctus. The sequence continues at coordinate 38,269 of JAQZBX010006301.1, read as the reverse complement.
ATGAAAGTCAGATGGAGAGAGAAGCCATGGGGAACAGCCAGAACTCAGAAGGAAAAAAAAAACGTTACCAGGTGCGTTGCCATGTGATAGAAAAGACAAGGAACCCCAAAGATTGCCAGCCAGCCAGAAGCTACTGACCCAGAGAGAAAGAAAGCCCTCTACCCTCTGAAAATGTGAGCCAAAAAATTCCTATTGTTACACCAACCCATTGTATCTGTTAAGCAGCTAAGAATGGAAATCAGATGGTGATAACTGCAAACATATTAAACAGATATTTGGGTACAGGACAGACTGTGCAATGGCTTAGATGTGAAGTGTAGGAGTGAGGGTGGAACCACATATGAAACCTTGGTCTCTGGCTGTGGGGCCAATCAGTAAAAAGGAATACAAAGGAAGAGCAGGTTAAAGAGTGAGTGAGAAGGTGTATTAAACTCTGGATTTGTTGAAAAAAAGGAATACAAAGGAAGAGCAGGTTAAAGAGTGAGTGAGAAGGTGTATTAAACTCTGGATTTGTTGAATTTTAGAAGTCTAGAAGTGGAAGGATGCTATATGTTTCTGAAGCTCAGGAAAGGTGTTTGAACTGGAGATATACATTTAGGATTTACCAGCATTCAGAGCAGCTAGTATATGAAGATCCTATACATACAGATGGGATCTTTCAGAAGGACTATGTGGGAAAAAAAATAAGAGGACCTAGGGTGTAAATGAATAAACATGAATATTTAACAGATCTGATAAGAAAGAGAAACCTAATAAGGAGACTAACTTGCAGTGGCTAAAGAAGTAATGAAAAAAAAAAAAGATGTCATGAAATACAGCAAAGGTTTGACAAACATTTTCTGTAAAGGGCCCATTATTAAATAGTTTAGGCTTTGCCAGTCAATGCCGAGATTTCTGCTACAACTACTCAATTCTGCCATAGAAGCTGAAAGCATTCATGGATAATGCATAAACAAATGTGTGCCTATGTTTCAATAAAACTTTATTCACTAAAACAATAGTGGGCTGCCTTTGGCCTATGGGTTGCAGTTTGACAACCCTTGAAATACAGTATCCTGAAGGTAAAGAGAAGAGGTTACTGGAATAAGGAGGAAGTAATCAATGCTATCAATTGGTGCTCATGGATGAGGTAGGATGAGGACTGAGAATTGTCCATAAAATTTAGCAAAAATAATTTTTTGGTGATTTTGGTGAGTGCAAGATTTCTGTGGAGTGTTGGGATAGATGCCATATTGTACTATCTGGAGGACTGAATGGGAGGTGAGGAAGTGGAGGCAGTTTGTCGAAGAGGAGTAGAGGAAGACATTTATGGGAAAGAAGTCAAATTGTATCTGGAGGAACTTGAAGTAGAGAATTTTTTTTTCTTTTTAAAATTAAAGAGTCCTCAGTATGTTTAAATGTCAAAGGGTAGAAGCTAATAGAATGATAGAGGGAATTTAGTTTTCTGAGAGGGCAGGAAGAATGGATATGTGGTGCAGAGGAAGAAAATTTAGCTTTCAATTCAAGGGAGGACATATCTCTACTTGTAATAAGAAGGAAGCAAGAAAGGTTTGCAGTTGGGTGATGGGGTATAGAGATATTTCCCTTCTACTGATTTCTATGAAGTAGGAATCTATTCACCTGCTAGAATGCAAGGAGCAAGGTCATGGGCTCAACTATTTGAGGAGAGTGAAGAAGACTTAAATTGAAGTAAATATGTATGGAAAAAGGCCTATTAGATCCTGGAGACAATATTTAATTTAGAATGACACTGATGGGGATTGAATCATGCCCCCCATAAAAACATGTTCAAGTCCTAACCCCCAGCCCTGTCAGGTTTGAACCCATTTGTAATTAGAACCTTTGAGAATATTATGTGAACAGTGTCTTTGATGTTCCTATTCAGATGAGGCCAGATTGAATAAGGGTGGGGCTTACTTCATAAGTTTGGAGTCTTTATAAGGAGAGGAAATCCAGACAGAGACATAGATGACTTAGCAGGAGAAGGAGAAGCCAGACTTCAGTAGAAGCCAGAGGAGAGATTGTCATGTTACAGAAGACAGCTGAAACACTACAGGCCCTGGGAGAAAGCAAGCCCTGCTCGTGCCCTGATGCTGGAGTTGTAGTTGTGTATGTATGTATGTATGTATGTATTTAAAAGAAACGTTAGATTACATAAATGTTACATAAAAAATATAGGGGATTCCCATTTGCCCCACTCCCTCCCACTTGATGTTGGATTTCTAACCTCTAAAACCAGTTGTTTAGCAAACTAGTGTATGGAATTTGTCATAGCATCCCTGGCAAACTAAGACAGACAAAAATCAGCTGAATTGTGATTCTTTCTTGCTCTAATACTCAGCATCCCAGATGCAGGTATGGATAAAATGGACAGTTATTTTCCCCCTCTTATATGGTCAAAATAGTTATCATATAATGTAGTTTATATATTCATCCATTCTTCTTCAATTATTATTATTTTCTTCTTTAAAAGGGACAATGACTCAAGAAATTAATTGATGTATACATTATTTGATTCAATAGGCATTTATGGAGTACCTATGACAACCTAGGAACTGTGCTAAGTCTTGGGGTGAGGGACATACAAAATAAATTATACAAGTTCCTATAATAGGAGAACTTACAATTGACCATAAAATGTAAGCATCTCGAGATATAATTCTAGTGCATCACACTAAAAAGAGGGTTACCTTTTTTTTAATCTTTTTAACTTCTTCTCAAAAGACTGAATCATGTTGAAAGGACTTTCTTCTGGAGGTTTGATATTTTAGATATTCTGATCATCAGTTTTAATAATTATATCCAAATGTGGTATTGATATTTGGATATAATAATTATATCCAAATGTGGTGTCAAGAGCCATGATAAGGGAAAAGACAAAGGGAAAGTCACACAATAGAGACAGATGGGCACAAAACGTCTGAATGTAGTTGTCACTACATGACAACTTTTTTTTTTTTACCATGAGACTGCTGAAAAATAGCAGTTTGTACTTTTGAAAGTGTCAACATACCAAGCACACAGGGAGATCTGAGGGACCTTAGTCACATTACACAAAACTTAAGAAAAAAACAACATCTAGCAATTCAGAAAATGAAGCAGTTCAGATAAAAATACAAGCAGACACAAATGCAAAAGATATTTTCAAAAATACTAATAAGGCATTTGTTATAATTCTAATAATAATGTCTACTTAAATTGTTCCCTTCTTTTATATCAGTAGCAGAATCTTTCATCTCATTTTAATTCACAGCATTGTATTGCCTTCTTGACTTTTTTAAATGCCTCCTCTTGTAATTATTTAATTCCCAAGCACAGAAAGAGTATTAGCAAAGGGTTGAGAATGTCACTGCAAAGTGTTTAAAAGTCATTAACTTTTGTGGCATTTCAGAGTAAGAAAAAAATGTTTTACACAAAATTAGCCTTCCTTCCCAATTCACACAAACAGGGAATTTGTTAGATATGTGTATATATATATATATATAGGCTTTCAATTTTTTTTCTGAGAATTTTCCCCCCTGGCCAGGAAATGGTTTTGCTTTTATTGAGTCTTCAGTTCACCTCATCTTACCTTTTCTTCTTATTCTTTTTCTTTTCTCTTCTTTGTAAAATTCAAGGTGGAATTCAATTCTAAGTCACAATGGACTAAGTTAATGGGAATTATTAGAGAACAGATAACCAAATCTTTTTATTTTTAATGGTTAATGTGAACTCAGAGTATTCAAATATGCAACATAAATTTCTAGGGTAAGTGATCATTTCCATTGAATTATCTCACCTCTGAAACAGCATATGTCAAGGGGCGTTTTAGTCATACTGGTCATTTCCATGTAGATGATTAATATGGTGACTAGTTCAGGACACAAGGAAGATAATTCATTAGATGACAAACTATTGAGTTACATATTTACATTTCTTCAGTATGGAAAGCAGCCATAACACTTAGGATTTTAGTTTCTAGATTTAATACCCTGCTTCATTTCATATGAAAATATTTTCAATTACCAATTATTTCTGATAACATGCAGTATTCCTTTAAGAACAAAATTAAATTGTTTTTGGCAGAGCACTATCACCTAGATGTTACTTAAAATACAGACTTGTGTGTAAATGTAGGATATGGTCTGATTTTTTATTTAATTATTTAAAGGATGATTTCAAACCCATGTTAACAGTTTACTTTTTTCAACAAACCCTAAAAGCATACTTATTTTGAATGAGTGCATGAGAAAAGCACATTAATGTTGAAAGTAATAATTAAGCTGCCTTTATTTTATCTATAAGCTCAGCCTCATTATAAATAAAGACAAACAAGTACAACATAAAGTACATTTATTCCTTTTTAATGGACTTTTAAGTCAGTTTCTCAAATTGTTGATGAATGTAATAAAATAAAATTAAATTAAAAGAATTGTCAAGAAGAAAACAAATTTAAAAATTAACAAAGCCCACAATAAATTTGCAATTATATGTCCATTAAAGGTTTTAAAGGGGGTTAATCTTGGCAAAAAGGAAAAAAAAATCCACACTCTTGGAGCTTTAGTAGGAACAATTATTATCATTGCAAATTACTTAAACTATTAAGCCGAGAATAATTCAGAAATATCATTAGCAGTCAAATTACTGGAAAAAAAAAAACTTGTTTTCTTCCTCTCTTTGTTTAATTTAAACTTAATGTCTGCTTATCCTCATACAAGCAGAAAATGCTGATAAATAATTCCAGAGCATGCCTAAACAACTCCCTTCACAGCTAGCTTCTAATTTGATCTCTGGAGACCTTTCCCGGTAGCTGAATAAAATATTTTCATTTATTCTAGAAGAGCCACCACCACCATACGTTTCTAATCTCGAGTTGCTTGGTAATACCTTTAGATGAGGTCCTCAGCAAATCATTAAACTTGTTCAATAACAATGTTACAAAACACAAGAGATTTGCCGTTAGTGAAACAAAGACGTTTTTCAGTGGGGGTTGGAGGGGACTTTAATAAGCCAACTTGAATTTCTAGGGCAAGTTTGGGAGATTATTTAACATTTTAAACTTTCTGGCAGTCACAGTGCAAGAAGACTTCAAATTCACGGTGTCAGAATGTTTCACAAGGACCATACTTTCACGTTATAGAAACTGAGGCAGCGAGAGTGCTTTGCTGATAGAATGTAGCATCAGCCTGGGTCCGCTCTCCGTATCATGCTTGCAGTCTCAGTGTGCACAGGACTTGGCTCTGGAAATATATAAAACAATGGACTCGAAAGTTGTTTGCTTTTAATAAAAAACAAATGTTCTGATGATCAGATAATGAAAATTACTTTACCCAAACTGTCTTGATCCATCAAGATGCAATTTGATGAAACTAAATGAAAGCCCAGTGAAAGTTAATTTTTTTCTTTGTAGTCTAGGCATTCATCATAAACACTGATAATTTATGCCATGGAAGAAACATTACCAATTAGTTAGAAATGTTAGTAGAATCAAGCAAATTTCTTATGTATTAAGATATCAGGTTCCACGTCAGAATATGAATGGAGTCTGCCTGCCTGCGCTGGAGCAGGCACTGGGGACCGCTAACGGTTTTAAATCCCAAAGGCGACTCAAGTCCTTTGACAGTTCATCAGTCTTGTTTTGTTGTGGTATTATTGAATTTTTATATATATTTTTAAAAAAATCATATTCTGTCAAGAGTTTGTTGAGCTTGTTTTTCAATGTAAACTTATTCCTAAGGAAGTAGGAATAAACAAGGAGATGCTGATAGAAATAGTTGCAGAAGTATTTCCTATGTATCTTTAACTTTTCCACACAAGTTTCCAGAGTTATCAATTTTCCTTCATATGAGAGCGCTCTGGGCTCTTAAAATGCAGAGTTAATGACATGATCTCTTCTTTCACCAGCTTTCTTAACATCTTAAATTTCTGCTTCTTTTTTCAGTTCTTGCCCTAACAGCTCCCTTATTTTACTTCTTTATACGGAATAGAATTACCAGAAGATCTTAATGTGTATTAGAGGCAATGAAGAACATAAGAGAGACTTCTATTCCAATGGCCAGTTTTTTATCACCTTTGTAATACTTAATTTAGGAAGCCAAGAGATCCATTCTCATGCATGTATTCTGAGCTAACCTCACAATATAGCATTTAGGACTATTTTTAGACCTAAAATAAAAATTGCCTTTACTGAGTATTCAAAATAACATATATTTGAATTTAAAAAGCAAGCTATGTGAGGAGAAAAGGGGTTATTTGTACAATGCCTTTAAAAATCTCTCCTACTTTTGAAGGTAATGATTAAGTATCAGCATTACTTTGTTCTTATAATCTTTAGTACCATTGGCTTTGGCCACTAGCCAAATATGAAAATCAGAAAATTGCTCAAGAAAATTTGTACCAGAAATTTATATATATATAAATATATATATTACCTAATACCAGTGGCCTGGCTAATACTTGGAAGACTATATTCTCATACAAAAGGAACATGGTTTGATATCCATTTAAGATCCAGAAAAGATGGATGTGCTTTGCTTGTTAATACTTAAATTGCAAAAGATTATTCTCCTTGTTATTCTTTTCTGAAGGTTCAATTCTGAACCAGAAAATGCCCACAGTTTCATTCATATTAAATAGCTATTTCTTTCTTTCTTTTTTTTTTTTCTTCTTCTGCTGCTTGAGGTGTTTTCATTTTGAATAAAAAATAATACATGGAATCATTTTCAGAAAGTTAAAGGAAAGTCTGTGGAGAAGTGGGCTGCCTTCACGGACCCAACGTATAGTGGCAAAAGACTTGAATACCCTTTAGGCTCATGATAATGGAAGGCTAAATTAAGGATCAGGGATTAGAGATTAGGTATGCCAGGTTTGGAGTCACACTGGCTGGATTTAAACCCAAATCAGCCAACTGCTAGCTCCATGACCTTGGGCAAGTTACTTAATTTTTCATTATCCCAGTTTCTTCATCTGGAAAATGGTGAACCTACTCTAGGTTCTTGTGTGAACTAAAAGAGGAAATACACCTCTCCAATACATGAAATACTATAAGATACAATAATGGCTCATTATTATTGTTGTTATTATTATGACATGAAGACCATGGTGGGAATAAATAGAGTCCATTTGTGATGGTTTAACTGTTCCAATGACACAGCAGTCAAAATGAACTTCTTTCACACTTCTGTCACAAAACTTCATTTTACATGTCTTTAGAAGCTGAAGAAGAGAGTAAAACTTGGTTCTTTGGAGAATCTGCACTGGAATAAGACTGAGGTGAATGTGAATTCTAGCTCAACTACTTACCAAGCAGCACAGAATTCAGGTGAACACACAGACTCCTGTTTTTCACTCTTGCTGGCATTGTCTCTAAACACTGGGGAAAATAATACTGACCTCATAATCCTGAATAACATGGTGGGGGGTGGGGGGAGACTGTTATGGATTGAATTGTGCTCCCCCAAAGGACATATTCAAATCCTAACCCCCAGTTTCATGAATGTGATCCTATTTAGAAATAGGATCTTTGAAAATATTATTAGTTAAGATGCGGCCAAACTGGGTGATGATAAGCCCTAATCGAATAGGACTGGTATTTTCATAAAGAGAGGAAATTTGGACACAGATATAGAGAAAGAACAGTCATGTGATGCAGGCAGAGACTGAGTTTGCCCCATGTCACCACCAGAACCCTACAGACATTGAAGGAAGGGAGGCCCAGCCAACATCTGGAATCAGACTTGTAGTTTCCAGAATTGTGAGATAATAAATTTCTGTTGTTTTAAACCATCCTGTTTGTGGTGCATTGTTATGGCAGCCCAAGGAAATTAAGACACAAGGGTTAAATCAGTATTTGTAAAGAGCTGAGATTAGCATCCAGCACACAGTAGTGTTACCTGTTTGGTTTTTTTTAAAAGTCACTACCAGTATGGCTTGAGCTGTCTGAGCATCAGTTTCCTTGCTTGTAAAGTTACAATAATAATTCTTTCCTCATAGGATTATTGAGAAGATTAAATGAAACAATATGTGTATGATGCTTGGCATAGGGTAAGTACTCCCTAAAAGAAGGCTAGCAATACTATTTATTCTCCTAATTCCCTAAATTGATTTTTCACCACTCCTCAAGAAGAATCCTGTGAAAATAATTGCCACAAACATTACTCTAATAAAGGTCTTTCCATCTCAAGAAATGTCTTCTCCCTTCCTCCTTGTGCTTTATCAATCCTTTCAGGCATAGCTTCATTTCCATTTCTTTCAGGATGTATTCATTGACAATTCAGGTCCACACTAACATGCTAGCATATCCCTTCTTTGATGTGCCATTCAAGGGATTACACTAAACATATTGGAACTTATCAATACTGACTCCTCTATGCATAGTAGTACAGTGGAAAAAAACATAAGCTACATCATCAGAAGAACTAAGGTTTAAGACTTGACATAATAGAGAAACCACTCACTTGGGAAAATGACTTCTTATATCTAAAGCTCAATTTCTTCAAACATAAACCTATGTTCTATGTCATTGAAGGCAATCATCAATACAGTATATCTTGTCTCAGGAGTTGTAGCAAACTTAGTTTGAGCAACAATGGCAGCAATAGCCAAAGTAAGGCCAGATCAGTGGGTTGGGATTTAGGAGAACATCAATGTCAAACTTGTAAGAGCACCATGTGGTTTGTACATTTCAGTTCAAAAATCACTTTAATGAGATATTTAATTCTCATTTTCCAGGTAGCTCTGAAAAATTAGGAAGTTCCATAAGATCACCTAACTGATAATCATTTGTTGCTCCTTTTACATCACCTTGCCACCTAACAATAGGCAGCGTGCAGTCTGACATGTGAGTGAAGGAGAGGGAAGCATTTTGTCTGGGGCATAAGAGAGAAAGTGATAGGAATTAGGTTTATTCTAGCATACACTAAACCATCTCCTTCTGTCCGAAGTTTCTATTTTCATGTGTCATACTCATCTTCAGCAGTAGAAGGCTACCACATTGATTTACTGTACATGATGGTACAGCTTTAGGGATCATAAACAAGGTCAATTTTTTTCTTAATATTACCATTCAATCCCCTTTGGCCACTCTATAAAGATTTCACCTGCCCTCCTCTTCTGTCATGTAGCTGGGATTTTATTTTTCCATCTGTTTACTGGCATTCTCATCAGCAATTCATGTTTGCTCGTTTGCTTGTCTCTAAGCATAATGGCAATTTATTCAATAAGTTCTTTATAGTCTGCCTTTTGTTTTCCTGATGTAAGCAGAGATTGTTGCCCCCCTGTATTTCATCAGTACCAGATTCTCAAGACATTTTCTTTTTTTTTTTTCCCTATACATTTTTTTTAAAGAATTTATTTATCTATTTATTTACTCCCATCCATTCCTACCCTCAAGACATTTTCTACAGTGAACTGGGCCAAAATATGTTGCAATGTAACACCTAGTTTAGATAATGGCAGTCATAACTTCTTTTGCTTCAATAATATATTATCCTTCAGAACGCCATTTATGATTTAATATTGCTGAATGGCACTAAAAGTGATCATCTCTTGCTTGTTAGCAAGAATGAGAGAGATTTTCCTGCTGACTTTGAAGAAGCAAACAGCCATGTCATGAACTGCCTTTGGGAGAGGACCAGGTGGAAGGTAGCTGAGTGCAGCCTCTTGGAGTGACAGTAGTCCCTGGTTGACAGCAACAGGAAAAAGGTCATCTCAACCAGACAGTCACAAGAAAATGAATTCTACCAACATCCAGTGATCTTGGAGGTGAATCTTTTCCTAGTAGAGCATCCAGATAAAGATGTAGCCAGCCATTATCTTGATTTTGGCCTTCTGAGACCCCCAGCAAAGAACCTAGTTTCCCTGTCCTAGAATCCTGATCCATGGAAACTGTGTGATAAGCACAGACTGTTTTAAGCTGCTAAATCTGTGGCAAGTTGCTAAACAGCAACAGAAAACAAATGTACATCACTGCCTTAAATTGCCAGGGTTGCTGAAACCACAGCTAGCACCACACTAGTTCCACAGACTAGTTGGCTTAAGCAACAGAAATTTATTGTCTCACGGATCTGGAGGCTAGAAGTCCAAAATCAAGGTGTCAGCAGGGTCCTACTTCCTTTGAAGGATGTAGGGTTCTGACTGTGGGTGGTTGGCAATCCATGATGTGACTTGGTTTGTGGTATAGCTCAAGCTCTGCCTCTGTCACTTGGCCATCTCTCTTTCTGTCAATGATTGCTCCAGATTTCATCTCCTATATGAGGATACCAGTAACATTGGGTAAGGACCCATCCTAATTCATTTTGGTCTCATCTTTACTAATAACATCTTCAAAGATTCTATTTCCCAATAGGATCACATTCACAAGACCAAGAATTAGGGCTTGAATGTATCGTTTTAGAGGAGACAATTCAATCCATAATAATCACAGAAAACTAGTGGTTAGATTACATGCTAGTACATCATTATGTTGTCTCCAGTTGAACTGTAGGAATACAAAGGGCCAGTTACACTTGTTTCTATCAAATCTTTATATTTTTGAAAAACCTTTGATTTTCGGTAAAACAATTTTAGGTACTTCTTATCTCTAAGATATAGACATAGATATAGATATATAAATACATGAAAATAGGTATATAGTTTATGTTTCTTTGTTTTAATCAACTTTATTTGATTAACTATATGGATATAAGAGAAATCCAATCTTTGTCAAAGCATGTTCCACAGTATAGAAATGAAGTTAGGACAGCTGTTCTGTACTTGGAATGGGATTTCCAGAGATGTGTTCAGCTTTCAGGACCTGGATAATCCACTTCAGTTTATGTAGTGGTGAATTGTACAGCACTTGCCACTAATAATATATTAAGAAGTCTTTTTAAATGATATGCAGTTTTACATATTGGAATAGTTTCAAAGTCACATGTAAAATAACATTACTCTTTTTTTTCTTTCTTTTTTAAAAAAATTCAAATCTACTCTCCTGAGTAGGAAAGAGAGTTGCTGCTTGCATATAACCCACAAACTGTTTTAATTTCACCAAAAGGAACTCTATTATAAAGTATGAAAGTTTCACCAGTCATGCTCAGTAAATACAAGCATATATATTATATATATATATATATATATATATATCATATCTATATATCTCTCTACCTGTATATCTAAAGAGAAAAAGAAAATGATTGATAACTGATTCATCCTTCATAAAATGACATAAACATGTACATACAAAACCCTCATTATATTCAGATTTATTTGTCTGTTCTGAGTTTGAGAATGTCTTCAAATACTGGCTAAAGCCATAGTCAGAAAGGACAGAAGAAAATGATAGGACAATAATAGACATTAGTTTTTAGGACATTATAGAGCCTGGATCTATAAAGAGTGAAACACTTTACATTATATTAGCTCAGTGTTTCTCAAAATTGGTCTATGAACCAGTAGCACCCATGTCACCAGGGAACATGTTAAAAGTACAAATTCGCAGGTCCCACCCAGACCTAATGACAAAAAAAACTCTGAGGGTGTGGCTTCAGAACTTCATCAAGTTCTCCAGGCAATTCTGATGCACCCTGAATCTTGAGGGCAACTGTATTTGACAGATGAGGATATGAAACAGTAGTACACAGGTGAAACTAACCAAGGTCCAATCAGGAAAATAGAAATCTCTCTAGGTAGTTCAAAAAGAAGGAATCTAACATAGTAAATTGATTACATAAGTAATGGGAGAACAAGGAGCCACCACTAGCTCTAGAGATACAATGGAGACAGTACCTTTGTCAGAGCTCAGGATCTGGAAGCATCTCACAGAAGGTAGAACTATAGTGGGTATGCTCTATGGGTACCCCAAGATTGAGTGGCTAGCCAAGCATAATCTTCAGGCACAGAATCTGTTAGAGACTCCACATGAAGCAGAGAAGAATGGGGAGAAATACTTTCCTTTTCTCTCATTCTGTCCAATCTTCATCTAAAACAGTGCCTTCTGCTGTCCATACTTTCCAGAAAACAGGAAGCAGAGGAGCTTGGGGAATGTAGTTCCCTACAATAGAAACACACAGTAAGGGCATGAGCAGGAGATGAATCTGAGGGCAAAGAGGCAAATGACTCACACAAATGATTAATTCAGTTTTCTGAAGTTACTCAGTTTTTGATGGCAGATCTTGGACTTGAAGGAGGGAGCCTACTCAACAGATTCCATCTTTCCACGAAGCCACAGTGAATAACAGAAAATTCCTCAAACTCCCTGATAACTGAAAATATTACAGAAAAATTCATAGAAGAGCATATCACCTAGTTAAAATACTGAGACCAGGCTGGCATTAATAGTATTAATAGTATGTGCAAGTTACAGCCTGATTTTTAGATTTTCTTTATGTTCAGTTCAGTCCATCTGACCTATTTACAAGGAGGCAGGTTAGATTGAATTCCCACAGGGGCTATGATATAAACTCAAAATTATCAGATCCTATGGCAGTAGGTGGTATGTGATGACAATTGGGAGTGTAGTCACCCAAATCTATATTTTTTACAATTTAATTGATGTGTCTACAGAAACATTTGTGGGTGATAATCCTGATGAGTGTGTGTGTGTTGTGTGTGTGTGTGTGTGTGTGTGTGTGTGTGTTGTGTTGTTAGCACACCTTTTAATTGTTAAGTTAATTGGCCTTGCTCTTCGTGAATTACTTTGTAAAGAGTAATTATATGAGACCATGTTGTAGCAGTTTGGTCCTGCAAAAGAACGGTTTCTCTGTACCACTTAAAATAAACCTGGCATGTTGAGCTGTTGTTTTTACCCATCCCTCTTGCTCTCCTTCAATTTAGAGAAAACTCTCAGAGGTAAACCGCAGGAAAACTTACACATGAAAATTCCCTGAGGTCAAAGTTAGAAGCTGTGCCAAGTTGAAGACTGTATGCATACGACAGCTCTTTGGGAGTTAGTTTTTACATTGCCTGCCAAATGGGAATTTGAGATAAGCAAGGCGAGCATTGGGCTTCTTGCAACTTTACTTGTGAAGGTGAAAAATGAAGAAGCTTCTAATTAGCAAAAATGGTTTGGAACAACACTTTGAATTCCAAATCCTGTGGTTGGTGCAGCATACATATGGAAGTGTAGTTAAGTTCAGTTGCCAAAATTTACAATCCATTTCCTTTTTGCAATATTTGAGTCCATATGGGTATTGGGGAGATCCAATTATTGTCAAAGCACCTTCCATATTTATAGGACAAGATAGTTAAGCTTAAGCATCATTTTAAGATGTGTTCAGATTTAGTTTAAAAGTCCATAATGCACTTAGTTAAGACAGAATACTAATAGGTGACTATCTCGAGGTGATTGTTTTCACTCTTAAAATATGATAAACATTACATTCTAGAGTATTTTAAAGCAAACTGAAAATAAATATTTTAGATATTCAAGAAAAAGCAGATTTTAACATTATTTTAAAATTTTGTCAATATTTGATCAAAAGGAAAGAAATAACCCAGAGAAATTAAGATTTGCATTTATATCTCTGGTATCATAATAAACTCAAGATTTGCATAATTAAGAATGTAGCAACATAAGTGAAAAAAACATATTGTATGATTCCATTTATATAAAATGTAAAAAATTTATATAAAATGTAAATTTAAGTCAATTTATAAAGAGGAAATTAGATTAGTGGTTATGTAGGACTGGAGGAGAGAGGGACTGCTAAGGGGTGTGGATTTTTTTTTTTAACAATGAAATTGTTCTAAATTTTTTGTGGTGATAAATGCACAACACTGTCATTATACTAAAAGCCATTGATTTTACACTTTGGATGGATTGTATGGTATGTGAATATATCTCAGTGAAACTGCTTTTTTAAAAAAGAATATAGCAACAATAATAAAATTTAGGAGTATCTTTACAGGTGAATGCTTAAACTGTGAATCTAAATTATATTAATATAAATTCATAGAAGTTAAATAAAGCATGATAGGAAGGGTAGTACTTTTGAGAAAAAAATAGTATAAACATGTCTTAATTTATTTGAGCTTTTTGGTGATACTTACATTTTTTATTTACAGTGTTTCATAACCACTGTAATTTTAAATATGCATGTCATTTTCTAAGAGACAATCACAATAAGTGGATATTACTGTAATAATTTTATATGGTTCTGCATGCATATTAGTAAAAATAATACATGAACATTTCTGCAATTATTTATCTTTACATTCAAATATTTTGATTAAGGTTTATAGTAGCCTCCATAATTTAAAATAAGCATAAAAAGACCATTTAGTCTTTTGCACGTTTTAAATTTCAATTAGGATTTTATGTTTAGATTTTTAAAGTTGCAGAGATTTGTATTTCCTTAATAATACCAATTGCTAATGATCTGACTACAAAGGAAGACATTGTGAACAATTATAACTTTATGGTTTTATTTGCTAAAATTTCATTGCTACTTTCAGTATAACACAATGAACATTAGCTATGTTATCTTAGTTCATATAATTAAGTTTGGTGTAGAAAATGTATAAAAACAATGCTACGTAACTCTTCATTAAACTTTTATAATTACCTCTTCCAGCCCATTGAAAATCACATTATTTTTGGCCAGTTCAGAGTTTTGTGAACACATGTTGAAAGGTAAACTAATAAATGATAATTAAGGGGAAAAACAGATGTGCTTATGTGACAGTTTGAAGTTCTTTTATGAATCCCAAAAAGAGGACCCTTTTGATCAGACTGCATTAGTGAGGCATGACTCAAGTTGAGTTTCTGCCCTCTTGCTGGGTCTGATATAAATGGAGACGCATAGAGAGAGACACACACAGATAAAGGAAGCTGCCATATTTGATCTTGCAATGTGAGAGAAAGGACTCCAGTTTCGTCCACAGCTGAGCTGTAAGCAGAGAAACCCCCAAGAGCCTCAAAGAGCTAAGGCTCAGGGAGAGATGAGCCATATGCCTGAGAGCTTGTAGCTGAACTCAGGAGGAAAGCAGAGCAGCCAAGACTGATAGAGGAGGCCTGAAAAGAGACAAGCCCTATGCCTGGTTGTCCACAGCTAAGCTTTGGGAGATGGTAGATTCTGGAGGGGAAGGCAGAGACCTCAACAGAGATCGGTGCCCAACTTGCTTCACTATGTGGCCAGAACACAGGATCAACAGTAGCTGACTTTGGTGAGAAAGTACCTCTAATGTGCCTGGATTTGGACATTTCATGGCCTCAGAACTGTAAGCTTTTCCCTTAATGCATTTCCCATTATAAAAGCCAACCAATTTCTAGTACTTTGTATTAGCAGCCATTTGGCAAACTAAAACAGCCTATGTTACAGGTTGGTTTTCATGGGAAGCAGATTCTTAGTTAATAATTGGTGTGCAAGATGTTAGGATGTGCTCTTGGAGTCCCCACTTATAGAAAGGAAGGAAAAGGAACGGACCAATATAGGGCAGAGGGAGAAGCTGGGCTGCAATGGAATGGGGATATTACCTGGGTGAGCCAACTCTCTTTAGATAAGGTGTGCTGAGTTGAATGATGTCCCCCCAAAATTGATCACCCAGAACTTCAGAATGTGGCCTTATTTGGAAATTGGGAGTTTGGAGATGTAATTAATTAAGATGAAGTAATACTGGATTAGGGTGGGCTCTAATCCAAGGACTGGTGTTCTTATAAGAACAAAAAACAGAGACACAGACATATACCCACGCCCACATGCACACACACACATATACACACAGAAGGAAATGCCATGTGAAGACAGACAGAGATTGGACTGATGTGTCTACAAGCCAAGGAATGCTAAGGATTATAGGGAACCATTAGAAGCTAGGAGAGAGGCAATGTATAGATTCTCAAAGGGAGCCTCCAGAAGAAACCAATCCTATTGGTTTTAGACCTCTATCCTGCAGAATTGAGAATAAATTTCTGCTGTTTTAAGCCACCCAGTTGTTATGGCAACCTTAGAAACTAAATGTACAGGCAATTCTAACAAGACTAACAACTAAGGGCTGTCTGCCACAGCACTACAAGCAACTGGGGGAATATGTCCATCAATCCTGAAGAGAAATCTGGGTGGTGCATCTTGGTGTCCATCATAGTCTTCTGTGTACTTTCTGCAGGATTCATCAATGAAATGTGAAACTATTGGAAATTAGCTATTAGTCATCCACTCCATTACCCATTCACCAAACATTTATGGAATACATATTTTCCAGCGCTTGACTCAACACTTGGCTCATAAGAAGAACCCAGTAAATATTTGTTGAATGAATGCATGAATATGTAACAGTTACTTTGAAGGAGAAAGAGCATTTGGGCTGGGGCTTGCCTGTTACTAGTGCTATTTTTCTTAACTGATACTAAAATGTGTTTAAGAAATTATCTCAATCAATTATAATGCTTTCCATGCCTATCTCTTCATTTGACTTTGTAGTTTAAGTAGGCAAGAACTATGTCCTTTCATCTTTATAACCACAGAATCTAGCAAAATTTCTTGCTCATAGAAACATGAAATATTTGTTGCATAAATGAAACATGATTAAGATGGTCCCTGAATGCTGTACCAATAGGTGTGACTTTTATTTTAAAGACAGCAGAGGGATTGCCTTTAAAAAAATTAAGTAAATGAATGACATTAACAGGTCAAATTTGAGGAAGCAGTATGGAAGATGGATTGAATAGTGGAGAATCATATATAAGGAGCCCAAATATAGATTACTGCAAGACTTTAGGTAGGAAGTGAAGGTCTTGGCTAAGGCAATGAAAGTTGGAATGGAGTGGTGTGGCTTAAGTTGTTCATTGGTACAAGATTGGATGTAGGTGGGACAGGCAAATATGGAGGCACGACAGAGGGAAAGTTTTTAGGGCATAGTAGAATTATGCATCTTTAAAGCAAGAGAGGAAACAGCCAGTACTGGATGAAAAACAGGATTCTACATAATGACTAAGCTGTCATTATTTGGGTTAGAAATTGCAACTTCTTGCTCAACTCTGCTCACCTATTGCTCCTTTTCCAGCCATAATTAGAAAGGAAGTCTCTGGTCAGGTCCTCTGAGTACTTATATAGGCCAGAATTTAAGAGCATTGTATAGTAAAGTTTAAAGATCTGGCATGTTTCTGACAAGAAGGAATTAAAAATTATTCAACTACTATTTTTTCAACTATTTAAATGAAAGATGATCATTTTAGTGCTACTGCTTCAAAGGGCATGTTTCAGAGAATGAAGTAATTAGTCTCCTATGCAAGCAAGATTAGGTTATTTAGCTTTCTTCTTATCTCTCTCCCTCTTTTTTTTTCTTTCTTTCATTCCTTCCTTCCATCGTCCCAGTCTTCTTTCCTGCTGCCCAGTCTTTTTCTCTTCTTTCACCAGACAAGGAATTTGGGGTTCATTATTCTTCTTTCCCTTTCCATTTAATGTGGACACAGCATTATATTCTAAAGTAAATGAACAAATGAAGATCCAGATTCATCAAGGTTTATTTCCCTGGCAAGTAATGCTTTAAAATGTATACTCATTACAAATAATGAATCTGAAAAAAAAACCACAACAACAATGCACTGTAAGCAACAGCAATAAGAACAAGAAAAAGTAGAACAAAAAGATGAGGACATGGAGAGGGGGAAATAACCAAATTTAACTTTTCATTTAATTCAAGCTAACAGTTTTAGTATCCTAGCTGTTTAGTGTACTGCTATACATAACCTATTTTTGGTGAATGAAACTTCTTTAATAAATATTTTTATTTCATTTAGCCTTTATTTTTACTAGTAGTATAAAAACTACTCATGGAATTTGCATTTAGAGGAAATTTGGTGTTCGCTCTGATTCCCATATGAAAATATGGTTGTTAACAAAATATCCCCATTTAATATTAATCAATTCACATGTAACAAATATATATAAGTATGATATTTCCTCAGTGATTATCATTTGGCTGGAAATCATTCCCTAAAACGTTTATAGATTATCAAGCAGAGACTGAAGTTTTGGCTCACATGAAATACCAGATATGATGACATAGTTATACAGTGAAGTAAAAAATAAAATAAAAATACAAAGTGGTACATCTGACTCTTTTGTTTGTTTATTTTGTTAACCATCAAACTGTGAATACCCTTCAGTTGCTGAAATTATTTCACATGTCCTAGAAAATGTCTTTAAATTGCTTGACTACTTGTGTGTGTTTGTGTGTGCATGTGCATGTGTGATACCAAGGGGATGCAATAGACCAGTTGTTTCAGTCCCAATTTCTGATTAGCATTGGGGTGGCCCAGAGGAGAAACCAAATGGATGAACTGAGTATTCATGCTATCTGGACTGAACTCTGCTCTTCACGTGAAGTATAAAATTGAACTGAACACTTACATATTCCATAGAAGCCTGCCCCAGGTGTGCCCTGTTCCACATAACCCCCCACAGCCAACACCCTACACCAGTAAAACTCCCCTTCCATATTGGCTAAAAGAACATTCCCAATGTTGTAGTTTTAATGACACACCTGCAAATCTCCAGGGTTTGCCTGCTCCTTCCCCTGGCCCTCCCCCCAGTTCCAACCCCCCCAACCTACTCCCCCTCACAGACCAGCACTGCTGAACTCAATCACGTCACTGCACTACTGTCACGCTCGTCTACTACACAACTACACCCTTCCACCTTATTGTAGATTTTGCCCATACATGGCAGGGACAGATATAGGCCATTTTATATTTTGTCATAAACTATAAAATTGTGCAGGCAGAGTGTAAACTATAATGTAAACTGATCCATAGTTAGTAGAAATGTTTCAATGTGTGTTCATCAATTGTAACAAATGTACCACATTAATAAGGGATGATGATGTAGGAAAGTGTGGGAAGGGAAAGAAGAGGGCCATATGGGAATCCTTATAATTTTTATGTAGCATTTATATAATCTAAATATTCTTTAAAAATAAACAAGGTTAATTAAAAATGTTTTTAAAGAGGAAAAGAGAGAAAAAATATTGAACTGAGCCTTTGACCTGTAGTTTTGAAATACTGTTTCATACTCACTGCTATAAATGCTAAAATGTCTTCTTTTTAAAAACAAAACAAAACGCCATTCAGGTATGTTTGTCCACACATGACTATATGGCTATATACACTTCAGCAAGATGTAAGGACAAGTTTGTAGTCTTACTCTGTTTTTATAAGCAAGGTATTTTTGGAGTAAAATTTCATATAAAAATATGGTTTTGCATGTACTTCTCATCTCTTTAAAGTCAAGTTATCAGAAGGTGTTTTTGATAATTTCTGAAAGTTATACCACATTCAATTTGTCCATTTTCATATTTGCCTTCTCTCTGATTTAGGAACAAAGAAAAATCACATGTGAGAAAGCACAACACTGAAATTAATCATCTTTATGCACCACAAATTAAAAAATGAAAGCTAAAATTTTATGTATATTTGGTATACTAAATAGAAATTTGGAATATTTCTATTTAGTAATAAAAATATTACTGGTTAACTACTTAATTTTAACTATTTTATAAGTTACAGTAGTTAGCATGAACAATACACATGAAAATTAAACTAATTCATATGTTCTTATAATTCTGTCCTATAAAAAGTTTACCATGTTCCTTTTGAATTTTATTGTTACAGAAATGTTTAAGTAAATAGTTTTTTAAAATGATGTTTTTTCACAACCAATATTTATCAAACATTTATTAAGCTATACTTTTTGTAAATTTGAACATTGACAATCCTGATACTTATCTCTAAGGCTATAAAATGATGAAATAGTAAGCCAAATGTATACATACATCAAATATTTCGATTTCTTTAGTCAAGTTGCACCACTCCTTATCCTATGAATACTTACAATTTGAAATCCACTGTATTCCTGCTCCCCTCCTTTCTATCCAGAGATTGCCAATAATTTAAAGTCCAGCTTAAGCCATACATGAATTTCCTTTCCCATTGTTCCAGCTCACATTTTATTTCCCACCTTTCTTAACTTTAATTGCGGTTACTATCCATAACACTTATATTGGTCCTTATAATTTATTACCTTAAAGAGAAATAACAATAGCTATAGTGTATTCAGGGCCTGTGGAACAAGTTGCTATAGGGTATGCTGTGGGAACACAGGCTCAGGCACAACAGAAACTTTCAACAAATGACCGCTTTATAACTTACACAGGAAAAAGGATCCAAAAGAGCAGTGGAAGAGATCCCATTGCGGTAGGTCTCCCAGGGAGATGGCAGACACGCATGCTCCACTTTGTGTTGAAGGGCAGAGACTGTGCTGTTTCAGTGTGAAGTGTTTATCCATGCCCCTGAGATTGAGAGTTCCTGCCCTGATAAGCATCTGCACCTGCTTGTTCCCAGCTTCCTGGTTTAAGGTCTGTTCAGGCCTTTTCATTAGACCTAACATCTCCCCAGAATTGTAGAATGGAAACAAACTGAAACATCGTCAAATAATAGAAAAGAAGGTGGGGCGTTAAGTGAGGGGTAGGAGATGGCCACTAAAAGTGTGTCTGTGACCTTCCCAGCAATCCACCCTCTGGCCTCTCAACCAGGTGTAGCTTACTCCTCCACCTTAGCTTCCACAAAAGAAGCCCACCTCCCACCTTGGACGTGAAGGCAGAGACAGGTAGAGCCTGCAGGCCTGTGGCTCTCAACAATGTTGCAGTGAAGGTTTGGGAACATGGGCAACTGCAGCACATTAGGAGGGCTTCGCCTATGCACACCTTTACTCCTATCAGAGTGATCAGGCTTGTCTGAAGCAACAGCTGGATGAAGATATTTTCATTCCAGGCTGCCACCAGGTCAAACCTGTAGAAAACAGGAGATGGGAGCAGTAACTAGTCCTGACAGGGTTGTTGTGCAACCACTTCACATGGGAGACATTTCTCTTGGCCTATTTGCAGTAACTTATTTTTTCCTTCTAAGGCCAACCATACTATCTGCCCCTTGTCCTGAACTATAACTTCTCTGCTTTCCCATTGAACTGAATGTTTTATCCATATCTTCTGGCCTAAGGATCATTGCGGGGGGGGGGGTGGAGAGGGGAAGGGCTTTTCCCCCAGCTTGTGCAAGCATGTTGCTCCCTGTGGCCCTGGCTGAGCATGATCCTGAATAATCCACTTCCATAAGATGAAGCTCTGTTGTTGGGTACAGCCTGGGTGAGTGTTCTCATTACCCAGGACCCAGAGCATGATGGGAATATCTCACCTCAGGAGGACCTGACAGCTCTCATTGATCCTTTCCATTTCCACCAAGGTCCAATAGCATGTCAGAAGTTGCCTTTTGAAGAGGGAGTAGTGCTGGGCTGTGCCTGGGAACTTCTTGGTTCAAAAACCCAGGGGTCTTCAACTTCCTGTTGCTCCCTCCATCTCCCAGAGAGACCAGTTGGCATGGGTCTGGGTAGCAGAAACCTGTAGCTCAAAAAAAATCCAGGCTCTAAAGGTCCTAGGGGCAGGCAGGCTGAAAAGGCCACTTTTACCTCCTGCAGGGCTTGCTCCTCCTCTCCTCCTCAGTGGAAATTACCTGCTTTCCATATCACCTGATATAGGTGAAAGATAACCAGATGAGGAATATGCTGGTGCCAATATGCAAATAGCCCAACCAACCACTGGTCCTCTTTTTTTGAAGGTGGTTGACCTTAAGGGCAGTAATTTGTCATGTACTGGCTCAGGAATCTGACACTGGTCTCTGGCCAATATATTACCAAAGAAAGTGTCCTGCTGGGCTGGGCTTTGTACCTTGTTGGAATTTATGGCCCTTTCAGACTATGGAAGCCCAATTAACAATGCGTGCAATGCCTTGGAGGTTTCTCACTCTGGCCCACCAAGATGATGTCTCAATTTAACAGAACACTTGGGGTCCTTTGAGCAGGGGTAGCTTACTCAAATCCTGTCCCACCCATTGGTGCCAGATAGTGAGGGAGTTTAAATAACCCTGAGGCAGTACAGTGAAGATATACTGTAGGCCTTACCACTGGAAAGTGAATTGATCCTGCTCCTCGTCCCAGAGTTGGATGGGGAAAAATGTACTTACGAAGGCCATCGCCCACAGACTAAAACCAGTGGAGGCCATAATGGCTTCCGGGAAAGTCACAATATCTGGGACCATGGGTGCCAAAGAAAGCACTTCTGCTTTCAAATGCCAATAATCTATAGTTAGTTGCCATGCTCCTTTCAGTATTTTCACTGGCCACAGTGGGTTAGTATAGGCAGAGATAGGGAAGCAGAGGACACGACAGACAGAAGGTCTTTTATGAGTTCAGGAATGTCATTTTCCCCACTAGAGAGGCAATATTGCTACTGCTGAACAACGTGGTGAGGAGATGAGACTACTGGAGCTGCCCAATCAGGCACTTGCCCCACTATGAGAACTAGAATTTGTTGGGATGGAGTTGTGTATCCTTGCAGCAGCTTTTGGTAGGTGCAGCAGTGTAGGATATCAATCCCTATAATGCATTTACAAGAGGAAAACATGACCTGAGGGCGGTCGGTCTGAGAGCTATAGGGACTGACCCGACCCCATACATGTATGGAATATCCAAAACCTCCCAATATTATTCACTGCCCTCTCTCCTCAGCATTTCCTGGAATAATGGTGATCTGGTCGCTTGTACCCAAAAGCACTATAAAGGTTTATTCACTGCCTTCAAATTTTACAGTACTGGATCTTGTGGCCTTTGGTCCCCAGGAGGTGGTTGGGGACCTTGGCCCTACCGCTAGGCCATTTTTAGTTTAGTCAACTGTGGGTAGAGAAGTCTCTTCTAAGGGGCCAAACTCCTTGGTTGGGGCCAAAGAGAGAAGTGGAGGATCTCCAGATTCTGTCTCTTCCTCTACTGCCTTTATATGGTGGGGAGGGGATAGGGCGGGGGCAGATTGTCCCTCTTGAATCCACGGCCCTCCTTCTAGTTTATATTTTCCCCAAAGTTCTCCATTGGAGATCCCATCTATGGTGTCCTTGGGATCCCTTGCTTTAGTAGACACAAGAATATAGGCTGGCGAGTGGGGGGGTCCGTGAGGAAAGGGCAGCCGCCCACACAACCTCAGTTCCTAGGACCTGCTGGGTTAACAAGCATACATACCCATCACATGCTGGCCTGGCTGCCCTGCCAGTTATCATAGTAGCCACTCCCCTAGCACAGGAGCCCCTGCTCCAAAGCCGGGAGGGAACAATAATCCCAATCATGTCTCCCAGGGGAGCCCTGGGGTAAGGAGCAGAATCAGCTCATCACCCCATTCTGGGAGGCCCTTTCTAACAAATCATCAATGTCTGTAGCAAAATGGGAACGTGGTGAGATACTAAATCCCTCTGGCAAGGGTGGAATGTACAAGCCGCCAACACCTGCTTGTCACAGTGTGATCAGGACTTCCTCTCAGTTACTCCCTGAAGAAGGCAACCTGCAGTGGCTGCATAGTTAGCTGCTCCGTCACGGACTCCGCTTCCTCCTCTCTTAACTCATACTGACTAAGGGCTTGTTGGAGAATGGGGTCGGACATGAGGCAGCCAAGACTCTTCCACTCGGCCTAGTTTATCAGGGTAGTACTGGCACCCCCATCATAATGTCAGGATAGCCTGGAGAGGAGATCCTCTCCCACTCTCCCAGTTTCAACCCGTACCTATCTTTCATATGCCATATCTCCTTCTCTGTAAAAGCTTGAACTTTCATTTTCTCCTCTGGGTCTCCATCTTCAGTTCTCATAGTCTCCTGAATCATGACTAGCCTCACACTAACCTCAAGTTCAGCCTGGGTGGCCTGAGTGTGGGTATGCCTAGGTCCAGAATAAGAGGTCATGAGCCTGGGGACTGTATACCATGTGGTGAAATCACAACTTCTTTGATCTCAGTGTTGAACCAGCTAGTCAACTTCATGATATTCCTGGGGGGATTTTCAGAGTCCCACTTATCACTTCTCCAGGTCCTCCAACTGTGAGTCCATACCTCCACCCATGCTAGTAGGGTGGGGGTGACTCCTCAGTTTAGCCCCAAAAGCCATGAGTGCTATCTTGCCTCAAATGCTCCTGTACAAAAAGAATGTAAGAGCTATATAAATATCTGCCAATAAATCAACCCACTCCATAGTTCCCCAAGCACCCTGCTTGCTGCCCCACAATCTGTGAAGCAACTTGCTACATGGTGCCTCCTAGAAACAGAAGATCAGGCACAACAGAAACTTTCTGCAAATGACCGCTTGAATTTTACATGGCACAAAGCATTCAAAAGAGCAGGGGAAGAGACCCCATCGTGGTCAACCTCCAGGGGAGGCTGAATCCTCAGATCAGGGTCAGTGGATGGCAGCTCCACATGCCTGACTTCACATCAGAGGGAAGAAACTCTGTGCTGTTTCAGTGAGAAGTATTTATCCATCCCAGGGGAGGAACCCTTGCCACTGAGAATTCCTGTCTTGATATGGCTCTGGTACTGCTTGTTCCCAGTTTCCAGATTTAAGGCTTGGTCCGGACTGTTCATTAGCCCTACCATCTCTCTCAGGTTGCGGAATGCAAACAGACTGAAATATTGTTGCACAATAGAAAAGGAGGCAGGGTTGTGTGAGGGCTGGGAGATGGCCACCCAGCATTTGTTTGTGACTTCCCCACCAGGGCCTTCTATGGAGTAAGTATTGAGCTAGTTGCTCCCATAACCAATTCTCAACTGAATAACAGCCCTGTAAGGTAAAGATTACCATGTTTTTTTTTTGATAGATGAGGAAACTAAGATTCAGGGAGTGAAGCAATTTGCCAAAACGCAATTAGCGAGTACTCCACAACTTGGTCACTCTGGCTCCAAAACAAATGTTCTTTCCATTCAAATCTTAAAACACCATGTTGACCGATATAGACTGTAAGATACTGAAATCCAGGACCCAAGTAGCTTTTTTCCCCCCAATATTCTCTTAACTGCCTGGTGAGCTGCTGTGCATATTTTAAATCCACAAAGAATGACTTTAAATGAACAAAGTTAAGTCTATCCTTTTGTACAACTTAATTTGCTAATAGTATTAAGATACTCAAAATGAAAAAGTTAGATGTAAGCTTATGGATTATTCCTGTGAGTTCAATGATAACTAATTTGGAGGTAGGTGTTAAGATTAATGTTTCAACTTTTCCTTTGTTCTCTCAAATCCTTTGTGTGATACACAATGAACTCAATTATCTGCATTCATAGGGAAAAGTTCAGGTAACAATAGTGGTGTAATATATAGAATGATTGCCATTTGTACTATTTTTTAAATGTACATATTAACAAATACATTTAATATTCTGGTGATTTACTTTAAGAAATAATGGCGAATCAAAACAATGAAATTCAGAGGACAGGAGAACCTTCCTTGTTTTGTGGTTTTCATCTCCAGTGACTTTGTCCATGTTGAAAATCGAAGGCTGTCTTATTTGTATGCAGCACCGATGTAGTGGATCCATTTCAGTCCTTCTCTGTCCTGTGGCAGAGAATGGTTAAGTGTTTGAGAGACACCATTATCTATGTCTACTTCTTCATTGGCACTTTGCTAAATTACAGTGCATACAGGTGGGGCCAAATGACTGCTTTCAGCCAATGGAATGTAGTTCAAAGTGATGTATTCTACTTCCAGTTCTGGCCTCTTATAAGACCTCCACACTTCTTTACATGTTGTGGCAGTTTGAATTATGTATCCCAGAGGAAAAAAAACATGTTCTTACTCTTAATCCCATTCCTGTGGGTGTGAAACCATTGTAAATAAGACCTTCTGAAGATGCTATTTTTATGGTCAACTGAATCAGGATAGGTCTTAATCCTAATACTGGAGGACTGTGGTAGTTTGGAGCTGTATGTACCCCAGCAAAATATGTTCTTAAACTTAATCCATTCCTGTGGGTGTGAACCCATTGTAAATATGACCTTTTGATAAGGTTATTTCAGTTGAGGTGTGGCCCAGCATGGGTCTTAATCCTATTACTGGAGTCCTTTATAAGCAGAATGAAAATCAGATGGAGAGACAGAAAGCCAGAGGGAACAGCCATAAACTGAACGTCAGTGGAACCTGGAAGAGAAGGGACACTGCCATATGCCTTGCCATGTGACAGGCTAAGGACCAAGATCAACAGCAGCCAGCCCCAGAATACCACAGTCTTTGGGAAGAAAACATCATCTTGATGATGCCTTGATTGGGACCTTTTCCTAATCTCAAAACTGTGGGCTAATAAATTATCATTGTTTAATCCAACCCATTTCATGGTATTTGCTTGAGCAGCCAAGGAAAATAAAACACGGCCTCATAAAAAGAAAGCCATGGGGAAAAGCTGAAAGCTGGAAGCCAGTGGAACACAGAAGAGAATGAGAGGATATTGCCATGTGACAGTAAAGTCAATGACACTGAGGATTGCTGGCTGGCCAGAATGCCAACCCCAGGAGAAAGAAAGTCTTCTAGCCTCTGAAATCATGAGCTAATCAATTCCTATTGTTAAGCTAACCCATTCTATGGTATTTCTAATCCCAGCTGGAAAGCTAAAATACATGACTTTAGGACTTAATGAATGGCAGTACCACCGGCTAGAAGAGAATAGGCTCCTGAATGATTGTGTGGAACAATTCTCCCCACCATAACCTCCATTCATGCACTATTCACTATGGAGTAAACAAATAACAATGAAAAAACAAAAGCCTTGGTAGGCTAAGGTTAATGAAAATTAGGGGATATATATATTTTTCATAGTTAGTATACCGTGACTAATGAACACTGAATGCAAAATCATAGTAAATTGGGTTTATGGATTGCCAACACATAAGTAAATAGAATATCATAGGCATTAATTTTAGTTAACACAAAGTAATATTTATAACAATTAAATCAATGTTTAATGTCTGGAAATAATTACCATAAATTTCTAGCTAAGGAAAATTAAATATAAATTTCATTTTAATGAGAAGGATTTGGACTAAGTAATCATTAAAGTACTGTCAAGCTTACATTTCCATTCAATCCATTTGAAAATATTTCCTGAGCCCTACTATGTGTCAGACACTGTTCTAGGCTATAAAAGCATGCTTGTGAGTCACACAGCTGGCCATCCCTACTCTGATAGAGTTTAACCTTTAGTGAGACAGACCATAAGTAATTAACATAAAATCAGTTTGTTACATATTATATTAGAAAGTGATAAGTGCTATAGGAAAAAATGCAGCAAGGTAAATGGGATTAAGATTTTGGAGGAAGAGTAGGGAAAGGGGATATACTTTTTCATGGTTTTGTTTTTTTTTTCTTTTAGGAGGTACGGGATTGAACCTGGGACCTTGTACATGGGAAGCAGGTGCTCAACCACAGATCTACATCTGTTCCTCAGTAAGAGTTGGTCTTTTTGTTTGTTTGTTTGTTTGTTTTTAGGAGGTACCAGGAATCAAACCTGGGACCTCATACATGGGAAGCAGGTACTCAACCACTTGAGCGACATCTGCTCCCCCCATATATCCTTGATTCACTCATTCACTCCCTTCAGTTCTCAATATGAAGATTCTTGAGAAAAGCTTCCCTGATAATATAATACAAATCACCAATCAACTCTTGCTTCTCTCTGTCTCCCTTACTCTGCTGTGCTTTTCTCCATTCAACTGATACCTTATGTATAATTTTACTTTAATTTATTTGTTTATTGTCTGAATATCCCATCTAGAATATAAACTCTATGAGGTCAAGGACATTTTCAGCTCCAGCTGTCTGTATAAAAAATAATAATCAACATATATAATTTTTTATTTTGGTGATGCCATCCAAGTTTGTTTTCTTATGAAAGATGCAGATTTTAGAAGAAGGCAAAAACTGTATTTGTGTTTTTGGAGTAATATTTTGACTTTCAGTAATGTGTCCAATGAAATCTTAACACAATTATTTGCCCAGCAGTTTCTTTTTATCTTCTGGAAACAGGCCCTTCCTACCCCTCATCCCAACCATAACCATCCCCCTTCCTTGCCAACTCCTTTTGGGAACTGCTATTACTCACCAGTCCACCCATTTGGTTCAAGGATATTAGTCACATTCATATATTATTATTATTATTTTTATAATTTTTTTCATTGTAAAAGAACCTTTAGATTACATAAATGTTACATAAAAAATGTAAGGGATTCCCATATGTCCCACTCCCTCTCCTTCCCACACTTTCCCACATTAACAACATCCTTCATTAGTGTGGTACATTTGTTACAATTGATGAACACATAATGAAGCATTGCTACTAACCATGGACTACAATTTACATTATAGTTTACACTCTGTCCTGCACAATATTTTATGTTATGACAAGTTATACATGGCCTGTATCCATCACTGCAATGTCATGCAAGACAACTCCAAAGTCCCAAAAATGCCCCCATATTACATCTCTTCTTCCCTCTCCCATCCCTCAGAACCGCTGGTGGCCACTGCCTTTACATCATATATTATTTTGATTCCCTATCTCATTAGTCAAGTAGTGATTGCCAGATTAAGTTGGACCAATGAGAATCTTTTCCAGTTTTTTCAAACTAGAATTGAGAGAGTTGGTTAACTCTAATAATTAAAACAAACAAACAAACAAATAAACAAAACTACTTGGAGGAAGTTGGTCTGCAGTAAGAAAAAATGAGGCAGATACATACAGACTCTGATATGAGAGTATCTGGTGGAATTCACCTCCTGAACTCTGGTTATATGTATGTCCTTTCTGCAGTTGGGTCATTCTACCTGTCCTTGTATACTGGAACAATTAAGTTTCCTCTTGCCAGTTTAGTTTGCTTTGGGTTTCTATTAGCACATACATGATTTCAGATCAATGCAATATCTACAGTAAATATCTACCAATGTTGATATAATTCCTTGCTAATAAAATTTCAGCATCCCTTATCTTATCTAATAAGGATATATGGAAGCACACATGAAAGAAAATCATCTACAGTTTAATTTTTAAAAAATTTTATTATCAACACTTCTAGAATGGATGCTGTTATTGTTTTCACCAAAGTACAGGGAAACAAAAGTCCTTCAGGAATGGACCATCACACCTGTGTGCTTCTGGTAAGGATCAAGTACTTGTCACTGAGGCTTACAAAACAGATTTGAACGAGAGTCCTAAAGAAGGGCTCAATTGGTAGAGGCATAACCTTTTTATGAATCTGACCTTTGAAACCGACATAGTGGGCAATAACCATTAACAGATCAAATGTGAGGAATGTCAGGTGTGGAATAAGCCCTGACAAGAAATATTTCATCACCCTAAGCCCTTGAAAAATCACTGACAGGACCTTGGAGGCCATTCTGTAGGCACCCTTCTCCCTTCCACTCAGTGATAAGGATGATGGGGTGCTTCTTTTAGCACTGCCCTCTTTAGCTAAATGTTGAGCTAAAAGGAGATTGAATTAACTCAAGTGTATTATAATTCTGAGAAAAATTACCATTATGAGGTGACCCAGTTTTTTTCATTATTGTCATAGAGAGGAAGTTCTCATAGAGAAATAAACTTAATGTCTTTAAGTACTTACTCCTATATTTTGTAGGCTCGGTGTACTATGTAATGGTATTGCATATTCTTTTAGCCATAGGCATCTTCAGCCAGGTTCCCCAAATCTACTTTTCCAATTGTCAAGTACATCTCAGCTTCAGGTTTAAGGTCGCTGTGGAGCTGGTAACTGGCAGGCAGATAAAAATAGTTATTGATATGCTATACACAGAGTTACTATTCTAATACTTTTCACTGGCCACATTTTGACTTACCATTCTGTTACTTTCTTTTGATGCCAGTTAACCAGTGTCATTATGAAATAGTATTAAGCCCTCTAAGGATATTACACACACAAAAAGACATACTATATTTACATAGACCATTGTGATCGGCAAAGTAGGTTTCCCTATCTAGATTTATTTCCTGACTCTGGGCTGGATCTGCTAAATATCTGCTTGCTGCTGAAATGAGAATTCCCATTAGTGACACATTTGGGAATGTCTTTAATATGGACTTTGTTTTTGAATTGTGGGAGGAAAATCACAGGGTAATGCTCGGTCTGTGGCAGTGATCCTTGAGCTCTTTTAGTAAACAATCCATCAGCATCCACAGATCAGAGTGGAACATAAATTGCATGCATCATCTAGCACCCAATAAACACTAACAAGTAATAATAAGAAAAGTTGAAGTGCAGGTTTGTAACAACAGGGAAATAAGGATGGGTACTAAAAGGGAGGAAACATTTCAGCTTTCTTCTTAACAGCTACTTCTGTCTGCCTTCTTACTTATAAGTTTTATTTCCTTTGCACCCTTGTACTTTCATCCTGATGACATAGCTATTATTTTATAGCAGTTTCAAGCAGTTAATTAATGAACTACACACAAGTGACATGACACCTCCTTGCCCAATTATCTCTAGCATCTATTTTTACAGTACAAAGCATTGCCGCTTTGTGAATTGTCTCCATTCGCAAATTGGCTCAGGAGGCAGTTACTTTAATAGCCAAAACAATGCAACAGTAGTGCCACACTGGTGACACAGAGTAATTGTAAATCACCATGTGAGATCTCATAAAGCTCACCATAAAATCCTGGTGATATCATGTAATAAAAGTTCTCTTTTCTACTGAGTTAAGCAGCTACCGCTCAATTTACCATGTCATCTCAGGAGCCCCAGGCTCATTAGCTCATCTAGGATGGGATGAGGCATGAGGGTATGGTGACCACATTGAACCAAAGACCCACTGATACTTTCTTCTTCTTCTTTTTTTTTTTTTCTGATTTCCTGATTGTGCTTATAAAATAGAGGAAATTATGTTGTCAGGTTGTCATATTTCAAATTTTGTTCAAGCTGCTCTATCTTCATGCTGTTTTTCCTCTCTAATCCATCCTCTTCCCTCTCTGATCACCAGAAAATGTTCTTGGCATTAACAGCACACTCACACCCACAATCTTTGGCTGTTCGATTTGCAAATGCATGCAACAATGTTGGTTTTCTTCTAGAGTTTGTCACGCAGGTCTTTTTTTAATTGAAAATTATTATTGTGTAAGATACCACCAATATTGTCACAGAAACAAAAAGCGTTAGTTTTGAGTAAACCAAGGGTAAATTTTATAATTTACTTTTTGCATAATGAAAAGGTATGTTTCTGTGTTGGGTAGTTAATGGAATGGTTTATGGTGTTCATCTGTGAGGATGCCCATTCTGTCATTGATATAATTAAGAATCCCAAATTTTATCACCAAAAAATGCAAAAATACTAGTATTTGTATATACTATATCAATTTTCACACACTTTTAAACTTTACTTGTAATTCTCCATTAAAGCCATGTCTAAAGAACTAAAATGTTTCATAAATATACCATTAAAATTATATTTTAAAAAAATAAAGCTAGGATATGATTTTCTACCATCTACTGTACAATTGGTAAAAAAATAAACCAGCACATATTTTAATTCAAGTTGCTTATGCTATCTGTTTTTCACTCATTTCTTATCATTTGTGAAAGTTCTGCCTATCTTCTAATCAGCTCACTTGCACTTCAAGATGCCATTACAAGAGGTCATATACGCCAATAACATTGGCATGAACTTTTGGCTCTTGAACTTATCTTCAGAACAGGTTTTTAAGGCATGTAGAAAAACCAGTTTTGTTACCTATTATATAACCATGCTTAGGTTTAATTTTATTTAAAATAAAAACTAATATTAAATATCTTAATTCTTCAAATATTCATTAACTCCCAAGGGATTCTGGCTAATTCTAAAATCTAAGCTACTAGCAAAAAACAATTGAGGGTGTATATGCAACTGTGTCATGAATTCTGATAGACAATCAAAAATGGCATTGAAATGGCAATCACATTGGAATAATTTGATGGCTTAGAAGTAGGGTGCATTGAAGTAAACACCCCTATTTAGGCCTGTTCTTGCTCTTAATCTGCATTCCTATGAGTAGGAACCCATTGTAAATAAGATCTCTTAAAGACATTATATTTAGGTAAGGCATGACTCATTTGAATGAAGTTGGGTCTTAATCTGAAACACTGGATGCCTTAACAGGAGGTAAAAACTGGAAGCAAGAGTTCGAGAAAGCCACAGTGAGAAGCAAGAAGGGAAAGTCAGGCTGGAACCTGGAAGAGAAAGGAGAGGACATCACAATGTGACAGGAAAACCAAGGAATCCCAAGGACTCTTGCCAGCCAGCCAGCATCAGGAAGCCATCGTCTTTCGGGGGAGAAAGCAAGCAACCTATTGTATGGTATTTGTTATAGTGGCCTGGAAAACTAAGAAAGTGAAATAAGCTCTTTGAGGAGTATATGTTTTGGTTCTAATATAGAGTTAAAATTATTCAGATGCATTATTTTATGGTGGTAACTTGAATAACTACCATAAAACAAGGAAACATTATTATATGGTTCATTTACTTGTTTATGGAGAACAATTAAATGTAAGACTACACTTCTATAAGGTATGGATTAGCTGCATGTAAAAAAATTCACACTTAAAACTTTATGTAATGTGTTTTATTTCCTGAGAAGCATTTAGGAAAAAAGAGACAAAGCATGCTTTACATGGTAGAAAATTTAACACAGAACTCCATATCTGCTGTGTTGTATAAAAAGATGACCCTTGATTACAAGCAAAATATGTGCCTAAAAATCGTTCTTATGGTATAAATTATTTACTTATATCACAGTAAGTGTATGTAAATGTGTGTATTTTAAGTCAGTGGATCCTTAATATCAAAATGTTATATTAGATATATAATGACTTGCCAGTGTTTTATATTTTTTTCCAGACAGTTTCTGGTGACAACAGATGATAGCTGAAATCGAAAATAATTTACTGATTTATTATACCAAAGCCACATCTAGTATTAATCTACTTGGCCAATAAAAAATCACAAAAGATAAACAACTAATTGGATTAAATAACTTGACAAGTGGTTATTTATTGAAGGAGGATAGATTATAGCAATAAGATCCAGTAAACACAGACATCATTGTACATACACTCAGAATCTATTATAGATTACATTCTATACCTTGGTATATTTTTTATATTGCCCTTGGAAAGGAAAAGTATTTCAAAAATGATGATACCAAGGAATATTGAATGGAGGTCTTGTAACTTTGGAGGGTGGTGCAAATTACCTGTCATCTACTCTCTACTTGAAGAAAAAGTGATATATTTGCTACAAATTGTCATAAAAACAAAAGTGGATCACAAAGCAGGTCCTTGTACCAGAAATTCTGTAATATGCAGTTGCCAGAGTTTGAAACATTTCTGGAGGTCCAGGCAGGTAGTAAGGGAGGAATCTAGGTAGGTTATAATCATGAACACATGTGCTAGAGTTCTCCACTAAGACTCCAAGGTGAGAATATGAGAGAAGGGGAAACTCACATTTATACAGACCTGCTGGGAGAGTTACATGCTCATTGTGTTGTCTCCTCTCCACAATCCACTGACTAGGTTCATTCAACAGATATTTTCAAGGGACTACTTTATGCCAGGCAGGGTTAAAAGCTCTTAGATATTCTATGGAGACATAAACGGACAATATCCTTCTTCTCACGAGTTCATATCTGGGTTTCATAATCTTGGCACTCTTGACACTTTGGGTTAGATAATTCTTTGTTATGGGGCTGTTTGGAACATTTGCAGGGTGTTTAACAGCATCCCGGGCCTCTACCTACTAGATGCCAGCAGTACCCCCCTAAGACAACATTTTTAGTGACAACTAAAAAATGTCTCCAGGCAATGCCAATTGTCTCCTGGGAGATGTCACCCCCAGTTGAGAACTGCTGGTTTACAAATAGTGGAACAAGCAGTAAATCATAACACAAGTAACTAAATAAGGCAATGTCAGATAGTGACAAACATGATCATAGGATAGAGAATTAATGGAAGGAGGGGGTTGTTGAGAGGACAGGAGGATCCAGGATATACAGCTATTGGAAAAGTCTCCTGAGAAGGGGCCTCTTAAGAATAGACCTGATTGATGGCATCTGAGTGAAGGGTTAGAGGCAGAGGAAGAGTAAATACAAAGGCCTTGGATCTGAAGGATCTTAGAGAGGTTTCTTCATTTGTTCAAGATCATGCTGAACAGGGATTCAAGTTACATCTCTCTGCTTCCTGATCCTGTGTTCTTTATGTGACCCCTTCTTGCCTAACTTTCAGTCAAGACAACTGCCATTCAAATATCCTAGCGTGGACAGGGTGAATTCTGCAGGTGGAAGAATCATCTGAATCTGGAGCAAAGGCATGTTAGTGGCTGCTTATGGTTGGAGGGTTTGGAAAGGGGACAAAGATGATGATATTAACAGACATATAGTCAGAAGCCATAAATTTCTCACAACAATAACATGAAAATTATTATGCAAAATAGTAATAAAATGACCCATGACCCTTCCCCTTTTTCTTTCCTTCCTAAGAATATCAGCTATCAGAGACATCAATTTTCCACAGAGTAAGTTTTTTATAGGAAACCACTCTGGGTGGCAGAGTAACAAGAAATTAGAAAATAAAATCTTATATGACAATAATTCATCCTAAAATATCATATATCTCTGACAACATGAATTAAAATATATTTTTACAAAGAGATATTGCCTTTCCTTTACAGTAGGTAATATACTTGTTATGGATTTATGGCTTGTATATAATATTAAGTGGCCCAGACAGAGAGATTTCATTGAACTCTTGGGAAAGATTATAACTTATATTTCCTGCTGACTTTGTTTTCCATAGTTCCATATTAAGATTTATGGAATATTTAGTCTTTGATTCTTTAATCATAATTGGCAGGTGTCCCTGAAGTTGTAAAGCAATTAGGAAGCCTGTAGTTATTTTCTAATTATAGCAGCATTGGTATACTTGATTTTTTTCTAGGGAGCTTATCATGTCCTAGTTCTTCACCTTTATCATTCCAGATTGGATCCCTCAAAGATAGCATCCTAGTCGTGACTAATACTTCAGGCAACAGAGGAAGGTAAGTTGACCAGGGAATATACAGGCAAGTTTATTGCACATAAGATTTGACCACTGGTGGTAACATTTAACATCTTACAATATCAGTTTGTTTATATAATATCTCTAAAAGTGGAGGCCTCCTTGATTTTAAAAGCAACTACACATTTTAACTTTGTTAATACTTGAGGCCTTTTCCAGAGATAGTAAAATGTTCCACAGTTAAAAAGCCCGTTAAGTGAGGAATCTCATCTTCCTAGTTTATAGAATAGAAATTTTATGACACCTTAAAAGCAAGCAAGCAAATAAAACCAAATCCAATCCCTTGATTAACCCCACAAAGTCCCTTAAACTTGGTTTTCTTTTAATTCAGGAGGAACTTTCAAATTCCTTGAGAAGATTATTATATTTTTTTCTAGAAGTGAAAGCTAGTGTAATATACCTTTCATATTATTTGCACTTTATATCATAAATTTTAAACTGAGCAATATTATGATATATGCTAAATATTTTCAATGATGGGTTTGTTGATTCAATAAATATTTGTTGCTCCTTTCCTATGTGCTTTGGTGAAGAAGGCCTTGCCTGGAATTTGTAGATAAATGCTGGTGAGAAAAACATATTATGCCTTCCCTCATTCAGTTTATAGTCTAGGAGGGAAATTTTCATTCTTCATTTATTCAATAAATATTTATTGTATCAGGCTTGCATCTGTGTTTACAATGATAACGAAGACAGCAAAATCCTGAATTAGTGGAGTATATATTCAGTCAGGAGGCATTAAACAGTAAACAAATAAATATGTGCTATAATGAATAGCAATAAATCAGAGTAAGCACATTGTGGCGTGCAGCTTGAGGACTTGATCTCTATGGCTACTCCCTTTTGTAAGCTTAAATATTGTATAACAATTTTCATTTAGAAAAATAAATGCAAAGTTGAGAAGCCAAAATAATGTGTGTCTATAATATTTTGATTTGCTTAATTGTAAGCAAAGTGATAGAGAGGTACAGGAAGTAGATAAATGGGGCCAAATGAAACATTTTAAAGGCAGAAGCTCCTCAAACATGTTTCAGTGTGAATAGGAGTGATATAGCAGGGAGGGAGAAGTTGAAAATTAAAGCACAGAGAGCAGATTCCTGGCAGAGTTAAGTCCTTGAGAAGGCAGGGAGTTATGGAGATCTTAAGAGCATTAATGAATAGGAAGCTACTTTCACCCATTTATTTACTCACCTACTTAAGCATCTCCTATTTTACTGACAAAATATAAACACTGTATCTGTCAAGAAAGAGTTTATAATTTGCAAAGCAAAATTATATGACTAAAATAATTAAAACACATGGAAAATAAACTGCAATAGAAAATAATGATGTTGAAATTCAGAAGAAAAGATCACTGTAGATTGAAGTTATAGTCTATATAAAGTGCTTCATCCTGGAAATTCCTGGCTTTCTTAGGCACTCAGTGAACAGTGCCACTGTCATCATTCATACAGGAAACTATTTAACTCAGACCTTGGTGAAGGAGGAGGTGTGGATACAGGAAGAGAGGGCATCCAGGATGGGGGAAATAATATGAACACATGCAGAAGTAGGAATGGCATTTTAGATATAGAAATATTACATGATATATGCTATATTGTAGATATTTCTTTAATTGTATATAAAATATGGTGATTTTATCTTTTAATATTTTTATCTTTTATACTTCATAAGAAAATATTCTATCTGGAGATTAGGAACAAACTTTTCAAATCCATGTTAATTATATCACAGTTTATCATACTAATAAAAAAGAGGTATTTTAAAACTCAATGAAATTATTATGATAGGCTATGTGATAGAGACTTTTAAACCTATGTTTATAGTATTTTAAAATATTAGAAAAAAGCTTATAACATAATAGTAAATAAGGACATAGTATAAAATCATTGATATGGGTATAGACCTAGTATAGACACCCACATGCACATCCACATACAATAATAGAAATTAATGAATGGAGGAAAAAGACTGGAAGGAACTATTACAAAATAGTGATAGTAGTTATAGGTAGATTTATTTTTTACACTTGAAAATAAATCTAAGATGAGTATACATTCTTGGGAATAAAAAGCCTCCCATCCATTTAAAAACACAAATTAACCATTGTTTGTCCACAATGATGATTTATATCTTAGTTGCTAATGTAATTTAATGTTTGTCTCCTAAAACTGAGCTCAACCAGTGAAGACATTGTCAAAATGTGCTTATTACTTTTGACTCATATTAACATATTAAGTCATGACTCAAACGATATTGGTCTTCTGAGAGCAAAGCTCCCTTTTAAAACGTTGTTCTGAATTCAAAGATAGAGTATTGACAACAGCTCTGGTGTCCTCTGAGTTGGGGTTCTGGGCTGTCCACTTACAGAAAGGGAGCACTATGATGCCTGCTCTGCCAAAATATCCACGAAGCAGTAGTGTACTGTCTCATCATCCACAGGCATGGAGCTCTAGCTCTTTTCCTGTGCAAACTGAGAAGGACTTGGGGAGCAGAACTCAACTCACATTGAGTGGAATGTAAAAGGATCTTGCTTACATACCTGTGGTGATTTTCCATGATTTTCAGCCTCCCCTCCCCCCCCATTTTCTATGGTATTTCTCTCTATTAATGAAATTTTTGAGAATATTATACTGAAATGGGCACTCAATATGAAACATTACTAGACATGAAACAGTTAATTCCCAAATAAATGTTTTTGCAAATTTCAGGCAAGGCCTTCCTACACCTAGCTGGCTTAATGCTGAATTGTGACTTAAACAATAAGGGGCTATGCTTTTAAAAACAAAACAGTTAAAATGCCTAAGTTAAATTTAAAGTGTGTTCAAAGAATAATTGGGTTTTAGAGCTTGAAGGGACTGGAAATTAGAAACTTATGAAGTGGAATCTCTTTGTTGTATATATGATATAGCTGAGGCATGGGGAGGCAAAATCACTCCTTAAGTTTCCTTAGAAAGTTTGTGTCAGATCTGGGATGGAACAAAGGCCTTCTGACTCTCAGGTGACGGCTCTTTCCATTATATCATGCTCTGCTATGATGATCTGTCAGAGATATTCAAGCACAGGCACAATGACTGTCAGTCAACCTGAACGTAATCCACTAAGTTATGCTAATTCCCATAAAAACTAAGATGACACACAGCAGAAGGAATCCCCACTAGGATTTCGTTCATATAAATTTGCCCATTTATGGCAAATTCATCCTATTCTTTGGAATCTTTTTGTTCTCTTTCTGCTATCCCTATTGTCATAAACTCAGAAACCTCTAGGATTAAAGGAAGACCAAATGAGGAAAAATGAAACAGAAATGAAAGTGTGCTCTTGTGTATAGAAGCTAGTCTTTTGGAGATGAACTCCTTTAATAAATGAAATGGGGAT
>JAQZBX010006300.1:8657-53661 GCA_029593785.1 Cabassous unicinctus | reverse complement strand
TTAGTACCTTTTCGAATAACAGTGGTGACAGTGGGTATTCTTTTCTTGTTCCTGATCTTAGAGGGAAAGCTTTCGGTGCTTCACCATTATGTATGATGATAGCTTTGGTTTTTTCATATATGCCTTTCATCATATTGAGGAAGTTTCCTTATATTTCTCATTTTCTAAATGTTTTTATCAAGAATTGGGGCTGGATTTTTTGAAATTTCTTTTCTGTATTGAGATGATCATATATATATATATATTTTTTACTTCATTCTGTTAATGTGGTGTATTATATTTACTGATTCTTTTATGTTGAGCCACCCTTGCATATTTGGGATAAATCCCATTTGATCATAGTGTATCACCTGTTTTTCCCTCTCCCTGCCCTCAGAACCCCCAGTGGCCACTGCCTCCACATCAATGATACAATTTCTTCCATTGCTAGAATCACAATAAGTCTATAGTAGAATACCAATAAGTCTACTTTAGTCCATTGTTCATTCCCCAATCCTGAGGACTCTAGGATGGTGATGTCCACTCCACCTCTAATTGAGAGGGAGCTAAAATCCCATAGGACTGATGGATGGGACTCTCTTGCTTGCAGTTGTAGACTCTCTCAGTTCCTTGATATGGTAGTTGTCCATCATCACCTCCTTGTTTGTTGTCTTGGGTGAGACTAATGAACTGGAGAGTAGGTGTTGAAACTCCGTTGAGATTCAGGGCCCAGCTGGCACATGGACAGCCCAAAGATTTAAATCTCTTGGACATACACATACCAACTCTAGCACTAATTATAAATTCAAATAGAAGGACAGAAAAGCCATGTGTAGGGAAACCACAATTGAGTCCAACTCTGTCGCACTAGGGAGCATAAATTCAAAAGTAGAATCCACTGACAAGGCACCAAACTCCTGAGCTACCTGCCCTGACTATAGTGTCTGGATGTCTCCAGAACCCTCAGGAGCCCCACTATTTGAGGTAGTATCTACTTTGGCAGTCAATGGGATCCAGCTGAGATGTGCATAACCTCTGGAATGACCTCCCAACTCACTTTGAAGTTTCTCAGCCATATAAACTAATTTGTCTTTACCTTTTCCCCCTTTTGGTCAAGGTCTTTTTCAAGTTGCATTGCTAGTTGGTGCTTGGTAGTAATCCCTCGGTGTCAGGGAGGCTAATTACAAGGAGTCATGTCCTACACTGTGGGGAAGGTAATGTATTTATATGCTGAGTTTGGCTTAGAGACAGACCACATTTGAGCATCAAGGAGACTCCCAGGAGGCAACTCTTAGGCACCCTATAATACTAGGCTAAGTTTCAATTTCAAGAGTAAAGGTTCATATGCACAGTCATCAATATCAAGGGCCTGTCAATTGACTATCCTCCTACACTAATCATTGCCCCTGTACTTGGGGGATTCTTGCTGATCCATTAGAGAATGAGGCAGAGCTCCCCAGGATGGGAATTTGATATTCCTTTGGTTATTGCTTTTACTGCCTCAAGCTGCTTTTGCCTGGAGAACAAATTCTGGAAGGAGGAGGCACACTGGAGAGGAATTTTATGAGTCAGTCTTTCCCAGCTGGAATAAGGCCAAAGACCCACAAAGGGAACACTGGCCACCTCCAGGCTGCCCTGGAGAGAGAATGGAGTAGCCAAGAAGGTTGTAAGGAGCTTCTTCCTTGGGTCCCCAAAATGTGCTTTCTTGACCCTGCCCAGCAAATGCAGCCCCTTATCTGACCTCTGCAGCTCTGAGGATGCGTACTTTCTTTAATCTCTTCCACGTCTTTTGTCTCAGGTGGGTTGGAATATGGCTGCCCTCACAACTGGGCTCCCAGTTATCCCAAGTTCCTAATCAAGAGCCATGATCAGTGATCGGATTGTGCCCACCCTGGATCTTGGGGAAATTGAATTTTATGTCCCTTTCTAGCACCAGCAAGCTATACTACAGGCAGGATCCCTCTGCTTCCTGCTGTGAGATTGGGGCATGGGTGACAGTTAACACAGAGAGAACAATTTATTGTTATAAATCCTAATTTGCCAGCCTTTTCCTTGCCCTCTTCCATGGACCAATTACTGAAGTAGCTATTATGTTTGCTTTTTTATTCTCCCATATTGTTTTCACAGGTACTTAATACAGGTACTTATCTTAATGTAGTTTAAGGATTTATTTGCCTGTTATTAAGTAGATTGTGAGATCCTCAAAGGAAAATGAATATGCAAACATTATTTGTCAAATGTATAAGCATTGAATGGAACAGTGAAACTAATCCACAAAGAAAAATTTCATTTTGTCTAAGACCCACCCATGTTGTGAGTAATAGATGTAAAGGAGTTAAATCTGTTAGTGTTGATAAGGGTACTATTGATGTATCATGCTGTGATATACACAATTATTAGTTGTGTGATCTTGGGAAAGTTATTTAATATTTATTAGCCTCAATATTCTTTTATTCTTATTACAAATAATAATAGTATATCTTCATAAGGTTATTGTGAGGGAGAAAATAGGAAAATTGATGCAAGACGTTGGTATAGGACTGACATAGACCTGATGTTCAATAAACAGCCCTTCCTATGAATCAGGAAATCTATTTTAGAGTTAGTTTTGTTAAATAAAAAATAGATACAATAATTATAATTTTTTTGTACATCATAAAGAATAAAAATGATATCCAGATATCATATTTCCAGAACCTTGGGTGCCTCTCCAATATTATCTCTGTACTTCTCTTACTTAGTGTTATACACTAAAATGAAATTTGCTTTGATCATTTCCTTGCTTTTCTTTGTAATTTTACTATGTGTGAATTTATCACTGAACAACTTATTATTTAGTTTTATTTGTATTGGACACTACTTAAATGGAAACATGTCTCATGTATTTTTTTACAAATTGCCATTTCTCTTTCAATATTATATTTGGGAGATTATGCATGTTGATGCATACAAATGTAGTCAATTCTTA
Organism: Cabassous unicinctus; assembly: GCA_029593785.1. Lineage (NCBI taxonomy): Eukaryota > Metazoa > Chordata > Mammalia > Cingulata > Chlamyphoridae > Cabassous > Cabassous unicinctus. The sequence goes on along the minus strand of JAQZBX010006300.1, from coordinate 50,714 downwards.
CTCCTGAACAGCCTTTCATTCTATGACTCTGCTACAGCTTATTTATTCATTCTCCTGACAAAGGAAATTTTGGTTATTTTCAGTGTTTTTTTTTTTCTTTTTTCTTTTCAATCATGGTTATTATGTCTCCTGGTCCACATTTGTAGAAATAGGGTATATGGTGGTATGTGAATTGCTGGATTTTGGTATATGTGCTTTTTCAACTTTACTAGATATGTCTATATTGCTCTTCTACCAGCAGTGTTTAAGCATTCCAGCTGTGCAACAATCTTTCCAATGCTTGATATTGCCCAACTTTTTAATTTGTGCCAACTGTGTGGGTGTAGAATGGTATCTCATTGTGGTTTTCATTTGCATTTCCCAGATTTGTAAGGATCTTTTTTTAATGTTTGCTAGCCATTTGTGTTTCTGCTTCTGTGAAGGTACTGTTCACATCTTTTGTTCATATTTCAGTAGGGATGTTGGCCTTTTAAATGGAAATATCAAAATAAAATTGTGGATTCATCTATTCCTTATTGTTGCTCCATCAGTTTTTCCTTCATGCAATATGAAGCTCTGTTATTAGGTTTTATATCAGCCAAGGTTCTCCAGAGAAAGAGAACCAACAGTTCTAATATATATGTATATATATATGATTTATTTTCAGGAATTGGCATATGTAATTGTGGTTCCTGGCTAGTCTTAAATCTGCAGGGCAGGCAACCAGGCTGGAATTCCAGTGAGAGTTGACATTGCATTTTGAGTCCAAAATCCATAAGGGACACCAGCAGGCTAGAAAGTTAGAGAAGAGTTGATGTCATAGTCCTGATGCAGGTTTTTGTTCTTAAGACCTTCCAATTGATTGGATGAGGCTCACACATAGTATGGAGTAACTTTTACTTAAATTCAGCTGGCTGTACATGCTAATCACATTTACAAAATACGTTCACAGCAACATCTCAGTCAAGGTTTGACCAAACAATTGGACACCATAGCTTCAGCAAGTTAAAATTAATAAAATAACCATCACAGGTAGATAAACAACTAGGATTGTTATAACTTCTTGTTAAATTGAAATTAGGAAATGGTCTTTTCTACAACTGATAATATTCTTTGCTATGTAAACAGCTTTATCTGATTTTAATATATTACTTTGGCATTACTGATTAGTATTAGTTTGGTGGGTCTTTTTCATCTTTTCACATTCAAACTCTTTGTGTCTTAATATCTTGATATTTAAAGTGGGTTTCTTGTAGGCAGTATATAGTTGAATTATATGTTTTATCTAAACAGATAATCTCTGCCTTTTAATTGGGATGTTTATACCATTTACATTTAATGATATTTATATGATTGGGTTTAAATCTACCATCTTGGTATTTGTCTTTTATTGTACCATTGGTCTTTTATTCCTTTTAGCTCTTTTTTTTCTGCATTTTAAGAGTATTTTTTATGATTAATTATATATTATTTGTTGGCTTACTAGCTAAAACTGTTTTGTTATTTTAGTGTGTGTTTAAAGATTTATAGTATACATTTTAATCTTGTCACAGTCTACCTTCAAGTAATATTATAGGCACCCCTCCCACTTGAGGCACTGTTTTCTGTGGCAGTCAGTGTGATCCTCCTAAGATGTGCATAAGTGAAACTTCTGGAATGATGTCCTGACTCACTTTGAAATCTCTTAGCCATAAAAACTCATTTGTATTTAATATTTCTCCCCTTTGGTTGAGGTCTTTTTCCAAATGCATGACTAGTTGGTGCTAGGTAATCATCCCTTAGTGCCAGGGAGGCTCATCCCTGGGAATCATATCCTATGCCAGGGGTTAGGTAGTGAGCTTATATGCTGAGTTTCGTTTACAGAGAGTCCACATTAGAGCAACAACGAGGCTTTCAGGAGGTAACTCTTAGGCAATATATACTACTAGACTAAGTTTCAGTTTTACAAGAACAAGGTTCATAAGTACAACTATCAAATATCAAGGGCTTGGTGTATTGGTCTGCCCTCTTTCACTAGGCACTGCCAATATACTGTAGGGATTTTTGCCACTCTATTAGAGAATGTAGCAGGACTCTCCAGGATGGGAATTCAATATTCTTGGGTTATTGTGTGGGTCTCCACCCACTGAGAAAACACCCCATGACCACTTGAATACATTCATATTCTGTGGAGGCATGCCCCAGGAGCACCCCTCCTCGCACATCCCCATACCACCTACACACCACATCAGTGCTCTTCCTCTCCCACAGTTGTGACTCTTCTGCAATCCAAAATATTCCCCCAAACAAAGAAAAAAATAAAATAAAATATGCAAAAAACTACACAACATTGTTAAAGGAAATCAAAGAAGAGCTAGAGTCTGGAAAATAGGTTTACAGGAGACAGAAAGGGAGTAGAAGATTGTGAGCCAATGCTCATATGAGCAAAATCTGTGATAAAGTGGAAGGTTGTTGTTGTGCAGTAGATGAGTGTGACAATGGTGCAGTGATGCTACTGGGTTCAGCAGTGCTGATCTGTGAAGGGTGGGGTGGAGGGGTTGGGCTGGACTATCCATGAAACTGGAGGGAAGGTCGGTTGAAGAAGCAGGTGAACTCTGGGGATTTTCAGGTCTGTGGTTAAAACTACAATGTTGGGAATGTTCTTTTGGCAAATATGGCAGGGAAGGATTACTGGTGTAGGGTGTCAGATGTGAGGAAAAGGAGATACAGGACAGGATGCACCTGGGGCAGTCTTCTATGGAATATATAAGTGTTCATCTTGTCATAGTGTGTTATATCAGTGGGTGGAGACCCACACAGTAAACAAGAAAATAATAAACTCCCATCCTGGGGAGTCATTCTCTGTTCTCAAATAGAGGGGCAAGAATCTCTCAAGAGCATAGGCCATGCCTAATAAAAGAAAACAGACCAATATGTCAAGCCCTCGATATTATTGCAAGTAGCTATGAATCTTATTCTCAAAAAGTGAAACTTGGTGGCCTCCATAGGTCCCAAGGGGAGGGGGAGGGAAGAATAGAATAGATGGGACTTAGGGCATTTTCAGGCCATTAGAATTGTTCTGCATGATCCTGCAATAATGGATACAGGTCATTTTAAATTTCGTCAAAATTTATAAAAGTGTATGGTCCAAAATGTAAATCATAATGTAAACCATTGACCATGGTTAGTAGCAATGCCTCAATATTTGTACATCAATTGTAACAAATGTACCATCGATTGTAAAATGTTATTAATAGGGGAGAGGGAAAAGGGGGAGGGCATTGGGTATATGGGAATTCCCTATATTCTCTAAGTTACTTTTCTATAACCTAAACGTTCTTTGAAGATAAAATTGAAAAGAAAAAAAAATGACACTGGGGGAATATACAGAAGAAAATGTCACTGCACATACAAGACAACAGATATTACAGTGATCATAGACATAACATCTAAATTTTTTTTTATTATTTAAAAAAGATTTTTGTATTTTATTTGTTATTTTTAAAACTATCATTATTATTTCATTTTCTTATTATTTTTAGTTGGTTATTTTGTTGGCTTCACCTTTGGATCAGTTTTGGATCACAGAAGGGTCACAACTGTGCAGAGGTGGATCACTGGTTCGGGGTGTTGGTGATGGGGGAATGCATGGGAGAAGGTTCATCTGGGGCATGCCTCTAAGGCATATAAATGTGTTCAGGTGTTCATGGGGCCTTGCCACTGTGGGTGGAGATCCACACAATAACCTAAAGAATATCAAATTCCCATCCTGGGGAGCTCTGCCACATTCTCTAATGGAACAACAAGAATCCCCTGAGTACAAGGGCGGCACCTTGTGAAGGAGGATGGACCACTGTGTTGAGCCCTTGATATTGATGACTGTACTTATGAATCTTTTCTTTTGAAATTGAAAGTTAGCCTAGTATTATATGTTGCCTAAGAGTTACCTCCTGAGGGCCTCCTTGTTGCTCAAATGTGGTCTCTATCTAAGCCAAACTCAGTATATAATGCATGAGACTTGACTCCCGGGAATGAGCTTCCCTGGCACCAAGGGATTATTACCAAGCGCCAACTAGCAATGCACCTGAAAAAAGACCATAAGGAGGAAATGGTAAATGCAAATAAGTTTTTATGGTTAAGAGATTTCAAAGTGAGAGGGAAGGTCATTCCAGAGGTTACGCTTATGCACATCTCAGCAGGATCTCATTAACTGCCAAAGCAGATACTACCCCAAATAGTGGGACTCTTGAGGGCTCTGGAGACACCCCGGCACTATGGTCAGGGCAGACAGCTCGTGAGTTTGGTGCCTTGCCAGTGGGCCCTACTTTGGGGTTTGTGCTTCCCAGTGTGACAGAATTGGACTCAGTTGTGATTTCCCTACACATGGCTCTTCTGTCCCTTCTATTTGAACCTATAGTTGGTGGTGGAGTTGGTAGTTGTATGTCCAAGAGACAAATCTTTGGGCTGTCCATATGCCAGTTGGGCCCTGAATCTCAGCTGAGTTGCAGCATCTACTCTCCAGTTCATTGGACTCATCCAGGACAACTAACAAGGTGATGATGATGGACAATGCCCATCCCAAGAAACAGAGAGTCTGCAACTGTAAGCAAGATATTTCCATCCATTTGCCACATAGGATTTATGCCCCAGCTCAATTAGAGGTAGGGTGGACTTCACCATCCCCAAATTCTCAGATTGGTGAATGAACAGTGGACTAATGTACACTTACTATTATTCTACTATAGACTTGTGATTCTAGCAATGGAAGAACTTTTATCACTGATGTGGAAGCAGTGGCCTTCAGAAGTTCTGAGGCATATATGTAGTTTTGATTTGCATTTCCTTAATCACTAGTGATATTGAACATTTTTTCATGTGTTGTTTTGCCATTTGTTTTCTTCTTTGGACAGTTGTCTTTCCAAATCTTTTGCCCATTTTTTAATAGAATAGTTTGTATTTTTATTGCTGATTTGTATGATCTCCTCATATATCATGGCTATTAAACCCTTATCAGATATATGATTGCCAAATATTTTCTCCCTTCAAGTCAACTGTCTTTTCACCCTATTAACAAAGTTCTTTGAGGTGCAAAAGTATTGATTTTGAGGAAGTCCCATTTATCTATTTTTCCTTTTGTTGCTTGTGCTTTGGGTGTAAGGTTTAAGAAACTACTGTGTAGCACAAGATCTCGAAGATGTTTTCCTACAGTTTCTTCTAGGAGTTTTGTGGTTGTTTTTATATTTAGGTCCTTGATCCATTTTAAGTTAATTTTTGTATAAGGTGTGAAATAAGGGTCTTCTTTCTTTCTTTTGGATATGGCTATCCAGTTCTCCCAGCACCATTTGTTGAATAGAGTGTTCTGGCCCAGCTGGGTGGGCTTCTTTTTTAATATAAGCTTTTCAGGCTATAAATTTCTCTCTCAGCACTACCTTCACTGCATCCTGTAAGTTTTCATATTATGTGTTCACATTTTCATTCCTTTCAAGATATTTACTGATTTCCCTTGAAATTTCTTATCTGACTCACTGATTGTTTAAGAGTGTGTTATTTAACTTTCATATATTTGGGAATTTTCCAGTTCTCCACTTGTTTGATTTCCAGCTTCATTCCATTATGGTTAGAGAAGGTGCTTTACACAATCCCAATCTATTTACATTTATTGAGACCTGTTTTTTGACCCAACACGTGCTCTACCCTGGAGAATGATACACGTGCACTTGAGAAGAATTTATAGCCTGCTGTTTTAGGGTGCAATGGTCTGTATTTGTCTCTGGTTTAGTTCATTTATCATATAATTCAAATTCTATTTCCTTATGGATCTTCTGTCTAGATGTTCTACATATTGGTGAGAGTGGTCTATTGAAGTCTCCAGCTATTATTGTAGAGGTGTCTATTTCTCCCTTCACTCTTGCCAATATTTGCCTTATGTATTTTGGCATCTTATGTATTTGGCACCATGGTCAGTTGCAAAAATATTTATGATTGTTATTTCTTCTTGGTGGATTGCCCCTTATATTAATATATAGTGTCCTTCTTTGTCTCTTATAACAGCTTTTCACTTCAAGTCTATTTTGTCTGATGTTAGTATAGCTACTTTCTGCATAGAATATCTTTTTCCAACCTTTCACTTTCAACCTATTTGTATCTTTGAGTCTAAGGTGCGTCTTTTTGTAAACTACACATAATTTGGTTTTTTAAAAATAACCATTCTGCCATTCTGTTTCTTTTGATTGGGGAGTTTAATCCATTAGCATTCAGTGTTATTACTATAAAGGCAGTACTTATTTCAGCTATTTTGTCCCTTGGTTTTTATACGTCATATCTATTTTTCTTTCTTTTCCTTTATTGCAACCTCCTTTTCTGCACAGTTAATCTTTTGTGATGTATTTAACTGTTCCCTTCCTCATTTCTGTTTCTGTATATTTTTAAAATCCTTTCTTTGTGGTTGCCCTTGGGTTTACATTATACAACCTACACCTATAGAACTTACTAATTTGAAAAGATACCAGCTTAGCTTCAATATCCTACACCTTCTCTTCTCCCATATTCCTCTATTTCCCTGCTTTATGTTGTTTTTGTTCCACTTTTTCACCTTATATTTTGCATGTCCATTATCAGGAAATATGCCTTTTACTTGTTCAATTATATTCTGGCTCTTATAGGCCATAAAGAGTAGAGTTATATATTGAGGATACAGTACTCTTGGGTTTTGCATTTATCCTTTCAGTTACCCTTACTGATAATCTTCATTTCTTCACACTACTCCAAGCCACTCTCCTGTCTTTTCCTTTTAATCTGCTTAATTCCCTTTAGTATTTTGTTTTCACACATTTCTTTTTAAAATTTATTTACAGTTTATGGCCAGTGCAAATCAATTCCATAAAATGAGAATCCATGAGGTGTCAAAGCATAATTATGAAAATTCAAAATAGATATTCAACACAAAAAAAATGCAAGCATTAAAGTGGGTTTGTTCATATACACAGTAGCGGGAGAGCCAAGAGATCTTGTTTCAAAGGATGGCAAATTTATGCTTTTTTCTTGAAGACTGTGGCAACATCAGATACTAGCAGTGTGTGTTCATGTGAACCAATATTTGGTACTAAAAATATCTTTTCATGTTGAAACTGTTTTAAAAGTTACAATTTCCAGAATTAAGTCTGCTCTTAGGCTTAGGGCCAACCTTCTAAAAAGAAACTGACTGATCTAGAAAGTGTTCCAAATGTAGCTGTTTCATTCCTAAAGGATAAAAAAAAGTATTTAAAAAAACTATTTAAAAGAATTATTGCGAACTTAATAATGCTGGTTTCTCAAATGGTTAAAAGGGCTTTCAAGATTTTCATTTCTTCTTGAGCCAGTTTTGATAAGTTATAATTTTCTAGATTTTGTCATTTTCATCTAACTTTTCAGATGTTTTTCAATAACATTTTTAAAATAACGTATTTTTCATCAACTTAATCTCTGCAGCATCTACAGCTATGCTCCCCTTTACATTCCTAATATTTAATTTTTCTCTTGCATTTTAAAAATTTATTTTGCAAAAGTTTTTCTATTTTTTTTAGACTTTTCTAAAAACCAACTTTTGCCTCTCTTGCGCTTCTCTATCCTTGTTTTCTATTTTATTATTTTTTATCTTACCTTATTTTTTCTCCTTTATTTATTTGTTTCTCCTTCTATTTTTGTGTGTATGTGTGTTTTTCTTCCCTTTTACAAACTTTTAAGTGGGATGCTTCTTTTCTGATAAAGACCTTAAGGCTTTTTCCGTAAGTAGCAACTAAACAGATGCAACAATGGTTTAATAGCTCTTATATCTGTTAGTTTTTAATGTTTTCTGTTGAACACTATTATTCCTTCTTTTACTATGAAGCTATTCACACGTATAATCTTAGATTTCCGAACTTCTGGGGTTTTCTAGTTACCTTTAGTTATTGATTCCTAAGTTAATTGGTCAGAAATAGTCATCTGTGTTTCCCCAATGTTTTGAAATTTATTGAGATTCTAATTATGGACCAATTTGTTGTCAATTTTCATAAATACTTTTATTGTCTGCTTGAAAACAATATATGTTCATTTTTGTAGTATTCATTATTAGGCAATGTCATATATATATATCAATTAGATTAAGCTTGTTAATATCTGACTTCTTTATTTCATTTCTTTTCATTTGGTGTGACAAATTTGTTAGAAACTGCCATTATGGATGTGGATTTGCCAACTTTGTTCTGTAATTGTGTCAAGTTTTGCTTTAAGTTTTTTGAAGCCATATCCCTAGGTGCATACAAATATAAAGAAATTATTTTGTTATGTAATGACTCACTTTATCTCCAATAATGCTTTTTGTCTTGAATCTTCCCTTTTCTTTTTTGGGAAGGGGGCAGTATATAGTTGTCCATATTTTAACTTTCAATTTTTCTTTGTTTTATGTCTTAAGTGTGTTAGTGAATAGCATGTCACTGGATTATTTATCTACTTTGGCAATCTTTGTCTTTTATTTGAGGAGCTTAGTCCATTTACTTATAGAATTATGTGATATATGATATATTTTCTATGATGTTATTTTGTGCATTTTATTTTGCTTGCTATTTATATGTCTACAAAAAGTAAAAAAAGGTACTGATTTTCTTGTTCTCTTTTTGAATTAATTTTTTCTCACACCCAGTAGGCCTAACTTAATGGTTAAGAATATGAACTCTGGAGTCCAACTATCTGAGTTAGAATTTTGGCTTTGGTACCTACTTGTCTGGACAATACTTAATCTCTCAATTTCAGAGTATCTTTATCTGAAAATGGAGATAATAATAGTAGGTACTTCATAATGTGAGGAGTTAATGCATATAAAATGCCTAGAGTAGACCCTAGCACACAATAATTGCTACAGATGTGTTGGACTCATAAAAATGATAAATCTTATATTTGTTCTTTAAGTTCTTACCCTAGAAAATTTGATTTGAATACAAAATGTAAGAAAGTAAAAAGTTTATCAATATCTTTATCCCCCTTCTAAAAATTTAAGAACTTTATTTCTCTTCTTTTTTGCTTATATGCTTTTTATTTTATCCAGTCTTTCATTCTATCTGTTTATTCTTTTTAATCTTCACAAATTAGACATTTTAAATTTGTTTTACACTTTAAGAATTTGTTCAGATTATCCACATATTTACCAGTGTCTTTCTTTTTTTTCCATTAAAAATTTTTTTTTAAATTTTTTAAAAGATACTTAGATTACATAAATGTTACACTAAAAATATAGGGATTCCCATATGCCCCATTCCCTACACCTCCCACACCCTCCCACATAAACATCCTTCATTAGTATGGCACATTCATTGCAATTGATAAACGCATCCTGGGGCTTTGCCACTGAGCATGGACCGTAGTTCACATTGTAGACCACACTCTCTCCCACACAGTTCTGCATGTTATGTGATGATATAAAATGGCCTATATCTGTTGTTGCAATGTCATTCAGGATGATTCCCAAGTCCCCCAAAAGCCCCTATATTACAACTTTTTTTCCCTCTCCCTGCTCCCAGAGCCTCCAGTGGCCACTGGCTCCACATCAATGTTGTAATTTTTTCCATTGCTAGAATCACAATATGTCTATAGTAGAATACCAGTAAGTCCACTCTAGTCCATAGTTCTTCCCCCATCCTGAGGAGTCTGGGATGGTGATGCCCACTCCACCCCTAATTGAAAGGGGGCTTATAGCCCATGGGGAAGATGGATGGGACTATCTTGCTTGCAGTTGCAGACTCTCTGTTCCTTGGGATAGTCGTCAATCATCATCTCCTTGTAGAGTGTCTTTCTTTAGTATTCCTTCTCTCTAATGTTTATTTTATTTATTTTTATTTATTATTTTGTTATTTTATTTTATTTTTTCCCCTTCCACTTGCAGCTTGTGCTTGCTGTCTGCTTTCTGTGTCCATCCGCTGTTTCTCATAGAAACAATGCTGTTTAGATATGTTTTGTCCAGCTAGCATAAGTGGGTGAGCTACTCCACATATGTACATGTTCTTGGTAACTGCCATTTACATCTTAAAATGGTCAAAACTTGTTTTAGCCACTTAAGATGGGGTGCTTTCCAAAATGTACTAATTGTGTTTTGCACTTCTTAGTTTTCATAAATAGGGTATCCTGGGCGGCATTTAACATTTTCTTCATCACTCAGAGTCAATATTACTAAGTGCAGCATGATTCAGTGAAAGGACTTGGACTTTAAGTCTAGACATGTGGGGATTGGAGCTTGGGTCTGCTACTGACTTACCGTGAGAGCTTAGGCAAGCTATCAGTGAACTGGTGAAGTCAGCTTGTTAAAGTTTCATCAGTTTTGTGAGCTGATACTTAAGCAATTTCATTATTAAAACTTAAATTATGTAAGCACAATTAAGCAAATTATATTAATAACAAAGGTAATAAATACTGAAAAACCATTACTTACTAATTATTTTACTCCATTTTAGTATTGTCTTTGCCTCTGAGGCTATTTAGATTTCTTGAATCTATAGAGTAGAAATACTTTGTAATGGTGTATTACTGTGCATTCCTTCCCAAACTCTTCAGTGATATCACTTTGATTGCTTGCATTTGGACATGTTGGGAATATTTACAAAACAGAAATAGGAAATCACTCTACATCAATTTCTGACTTATTATTTTACTGATATCTGGACTTAACAAAGTTAATTAAACTCACTTGTAGAAAAACAGATTAATGGTGGGAAACAGATTAATACAGATTAAGCTTAAAACCACATCATGTCTGTAGATGCTACATTATGAACAGCACAAAAAATTGAGGGTACATTTTTCCAGTGTTTGAAAACTGTTATCCAATTCTGCAAAAAACTAGCTTGTATCATTGATGAACAAATAAAGTTTTGATGTCTTCATTGTTTCACTTTCATCTTGCCTGTTAATATGAAGAAAAATATAAACCAACATTCATGTCAAAACTACACACATTTGTCAATTGCAACCAACCATAGGTTGACTTCTGATATAAAAGTTCAGCAAAAATCAGCTGAAGCATTCTATGAGAATCAATTGACTCTATAGAATTTACAATAGAGTGTTATATATTTTATGATTATTGAAAATTGTATACTATACATCCTATGCATATCAGTAAAATTTATAATAAACATACACACATGTTGACATACATGTATATTCATTTTCTTTTTTTTTAATTTCAAATTTTTAAAGAACAATCATGCACACCATATAGGATTCCCACACATAGTCACACCACCAACACCTTACAATGTTGTGACACATTTATTACAAATGATGAAAGGACATCATCACAATATTACTGCTATTTATAGTCCATAGCTTATATTTGGTGTATTAGATGTAATCTTATTACATTTTTATCTTATATTTAGTATATTAAATGTAATTTTATTACATTTTTTTTAACATATAGCTAGTTGTGAAATATTTACTAGCACATTGGTTAAGATTTCTGAGATTAAACTTCCTCATTAATTTAATCAAAGTTACAAAAATCAAAGAAAAATGTATTTCAAAATTATGAGCAGCATACATGAACAAAATTGTGTTTTAGTGTTTATACCTATCTCATTCCAAGATTGAATACCAAAATTCTTTTACCCTTTACCCCTCCAAGCCCCTTATTAGGCAATGAGTTGTGTACCCCAGGAAAACATGTTCTTAATCTTTAACCATTCCTTTGGGTATGAACCTATTTGTAAATAGGATCCTTGCAGATGTCATTAGTTAAGGTGTGACCAATCTGAATGAGGGTATGCCTTCATCTAATATGGCTGAAGTCCTTGTAAGCAAGGGAAATCAGACACAGAGGGAAAGCCACTCATGGTCAATGGAATGCAGAAGAAAAAGAAGAATATGCTGCCATATACATTCCCATGTGATGGAGAAGCCAAGGAACACCAATGACTGATGATCAGCCAGAAGACACTGACCCTGGAAGGAAACAAGCCTTCTAGCCTCTGAAACCATGAGCCAATAAATTCCTGTTGTTAAGCCAACCCATTGTATGCTATTTGTTTTAGCAGTTAGGAAACTAAAACGCCCTTAATAATTTGAGAGCCATTGGTATGTATAAGGCTATTTGCCTCTCTATTACATGGCTCCAGAGTACAATTCTTTTTAATATTCTTGTCCTGCTTGTATAGATATTTAGTATCTTACCATGATATCAATTATCGTTTTGTCTTTGTCAGAGCTGTTCCTTCTAGAAGCTTCTCTCGTCTCCCCAAGGACCCTCCCATAACCCCTTACTGCCCATGCTGCCCTTTGATTGCAAACTATAATTCATTCTGTTAGAACTGTGCACAAAATACCAGTGAGTAGATGTTGAATGAGAAGCTGAAAGACCTTCTTATAAATGCTTTAGTCTACTCTATTCTGACAATGACCTCATTTCTTATATAAAACTTTTATGAGATATTTCAGGCTTATAAAAAGGCTTGTGAATAATCTTATAAACAGTGACCATCTATGTTCTGCCCTGTTTAAGAAATGGAACATAAGAAATGCAGGCAAAATCCCCTTATATTCCTCCCCAGTTGCATTTCCCCCTTTTTCTTCTCAAATGTAACCATTTGCCTGAATTTATCATCCCCATGCATGTTATTACACTTTCATCTTATTTGTATATGTTCAGAAAATACATGGATTATCTTACATACTTTTATATACACAAAATATGATAAAAATACTGTACATATTCTGTTGAATCTTGGTTTTTTAACATTAAAAGTCTGAGGGTTTAACTCTGTGCTCTGGTTCATTCATTTTAACTGCTGAATAGTGTTTCCTCTGTGTGTATATATCCCAAAGTAATTTTCCTTTCTACTGTTGATAAGATGTAGGTTGTTCCCAGGATTTTGCTATTACAAACAACTGTTCCATCAATGATTTCATGCAATCTCTTTGTGAAAATGTGTGAGAGCTTCTTCAGAGTATGAACCTAGAAGTGGAACTATGGAGTCCTGAGAACAATTTTAAAAATTAACCCATTATACTATACAATGGACTCTAACTACCATTTAAAACAAAATTCCTATGTAAAAAGATATGCCAAATCTGATGTAATTTCTATTTCCTGCTCCTCTACCGTGGAACCCTCTCTCTTACCTCTGGACTAGTAGATTCTAGGTCCTCTTTTTTCTCTTCCTCTCCCACCCTTAGCTCACAGCAATGCATCTTGCCGATCCAACTTTGCCTTTAGGTTTTGGCCTCGTGGTCGCTTGGCTAGGAGAACACCACTAACTCTAGTGAACACTTGATTAATGTTCCTCTCTTGTCCTCTTGCAGGGATCTTTACTTCTGCTCTTTTGTAATTGCCTATTAGCTAAGTTCCTCAAGACAGGAGGCCCCTTGTTTTCTTCAGTACTTAGCACAGTGGCTGACATAATAGAGGTTCTTTAGCATTTGCTAATTAACAGAGGTGTGAATGAATGAATTTAGGATACCAATATCATATCAGCAACGGTGGAACTAGATCCCTTCCTGCAAATAATTGGACTGGACCGTTCCAGGATGCATTGTCAGCTAGCAGGAGAATAGTGTTTAAATATAGAGGGCCGGGCACAGGTTCCCAAGATACCATCTCACACAAAGCATGTTGTGAGTCATGACCAGGGGGAATGCTCACAAGGAGGAGATGTTTTAAGCTTAGACGTTCATACGCTGGGACCTACCTCTATTTCCAGGTGGGATGAGCTTCAGATAATGAACCATGAAAGCCTGCTATGCGGCAGCAGTATGCAATAATTTTTCATTTGCCACTAGTCAGCTTCAGGGATCAAGGACAGCTAAACACATAATCCAATCATGCATGTTATTTTAAAGGCATATTTTAAAGATATAAATATGGTACATTGAGTTAATGAGGTATGCTCTTTTGGCGGCAAATATTTACATTCCACATATGCCTCTTGATGTCAAGAGTGTAACCGTTTCATTTTCTTCTTTTTCTCAGGAGGCTGGAATGCAGATGGAAAAGGCCTGAGTGTCTGGGACACATTCACCCATCAGGGAGGAGAGAGAGTTTTCAAGAACCAGACTGGCGATGTAGCTTGTGGCAGCTACACTCTGTGGGAGGAAGATTTGAAATGTATCAAACAGCTTGGATTGACTCATTACCGCTTCTCTTTTTCCTGGTCACGTCTGTTACCTGATGGGACGACAGGTTTCATCAACCAGAAAGGCAAGTGTTTCTTAAAAATAGAAGGTTGCAGCTTTAATTCAAGGTTATTGCTGCAGTCTGGCATAATTAATCCAGTATGCTATTCTGCAATGTAGCTTTGAGGTTGCAAGTTTTTAGAGTGATAATGGGATACATTTTTTTTGGAATAGGTTTTCATTAGCTTTCTCAAGAATGTTCTGGTTTTCTTTTACTGTTGGATCTTCTGGTGGGAGTGGGTGGGTGGGAAGAGATAGGTATGAGGGAGGTTGGAATAAATGTTTTATTTACTAGAGATGTTATCTGTGTGTTAACCCGAAGGTGAATCTCCAAAAGTTGTTGTATTAAATTATTTTCAGTTGTGTAATGATGAGTTATGAAAAGCTCTGCAGAACTTGACATGATTCTCGAGCATTTCAATAGGAGTTGAATTAGAGGGGCCACTTATCTAGCACAGAGGCCAGCACCAAAGCCCTTGTAGTCCATTTACTTGGGATGAGTGCCAGCTACAATACTTTCAATCTGTCTAAGCATCTCTTGGGCATCTCTCAGTACCTCAGTTTTCCCAGGAGTAGAAAGGGATACTATAATAATAGTTAAACTCTCTCTACTTCAGGGAATTGTAGAATTAAGTGAAATAATCTTTGCAAAATGCTTAACACAGTGTCTGACATAGAACAAGTATTCAATAAGTGTTAGCTATTATTCTTATTATGGCTTGTAATTAAAAAGATCACTGCATATTGAATGCCTGCTATTATGAGCCATTTTACACACATTTTCTTTAATCCTCACGATCAGTCAAGAAGATAAAATTATCAGATTTTACGGAAGTGTATGTCCAAATACACATATTATGTATATGGTGGGTCTTGAGTTTAAACCTAAGGTTTGGCTAGATCCTCTACAAAATAAAGGTTGTAAAACTATGCCCCAAATGCCAAATCTAGCCTGAGGCCTGTTTTTTTTTACAATTTATTTATATATATTTATTTAAAAAAAATGTTTAAACTTTATTTTTAAAGGAGTTTTAGATTACAGAAAAGTTACATCAGAAATATAGAGGATTCCCATATACCCTACAACCCCCTCACATTTTCCCTTATTAATAACATCTTATGTGTGTATGGTACATTTGTTACAATTGATGAACAAATATTGAAGCATTGTTACTAACTATGGTCAATAGTTTACATTATGGTTTACACTTTGCACCGTACAATTTTTTAGGTTTTGACAAAATGTATAATGGCCTGTATCCATCATTGCAAAATCATACAGGATAATTCCAATGCCCTAAAAATGCCCTGTGTTCCACCTATTCTTCTCTCTTCCTCCTCTCAGAAGCTTTGGTAACCATTATTTTTATATCAATGCTACAATTCTTCCATTGCTGCAATAATAATGCCTACTTTGGTCCATGGCTGCATTCCCCCTTATGTTTGTTCATTTCTCAGTTTTGAGGCATTTTGGATGGTGATGCCTGGCCTGCTTCAGATTGAGAGGGGGCTTAGACCTTATGGGGCAGGTGGAAGGAACTGTTTTGCTTGCAGTTGTAGATACTCTTTGCTTTTTGGGATGAGATTTGTCCATTGTCATCATTTTGTTAGTTGTCCTGGGCGAGTCCAATAAACTGGAGAGTAGGTGTTGGCTGCACCTCTGCTGAAACTCCAGGGCTTAACTGGCATATGAACAGACCAAACATTTAAGTCTCTGGGACTTATATTTAATGGGTATTGTGTTAATTATCAGTTCAAATAAAGTGCGTAGAAGAATCTTGTATAGGGAAATTATAAATGAGCCTAACTCTGTCCAAGGTAAGGCCCACCAATGGGGTGTAGACTTGATGGGGTTGTGTGCCTTGCCTGCAGTGACTCTAGAGCCCTCAGGAGCACCCCTGTTCGAGTCTTTATTTACTGTGCTGATTCCTGGTTTTGTAAATAAAGTTTTACTGGAACAGAGCCATGCACATTCAATTACATATTGTCTATGGCTACTTTTTGCTACAACAAACTGCGGAATTGAGTAGTTGAAACAAACAGAGATTGTATGGCCCTGCAAAGCCTAAAATATTTTCTATCTGGCCCTTTATTGCCAAACTCTGCTCTTCAGTTCTAATGGCTTCCTAATAAAGAACACATAACGTTACTTTGTCCTGGAAAGAATTTCACACTATTCATAGGGCCAGGATAGGGGTGAGAGAAGGGAGGTATCTAAGCACAAAATTTAAACAAGCACTTACTCTTAACGTCTCACAAGTGGAGTCTGGGCACTTGCATGAACTTGAGATTGAGTGCACATGCTTGCTTCACAGTAGCCCCAGCCCCAAGAGCTATCATTGAAGCGAAAGGGTTCTTTTTAAGGAAGTTATATGATTCCCTACTTAATAGGAACAATGCATGATACCAATTCCTACATAGCCTTCTGCACTTACAATGTTTATTTTATGTTAGGTGGGATATTCTCTGGCATTATGAAATGGAACCACAATTTATAGATGCACATTTGATCTTTGAGTAGCCTCCCCAGAAAAGGGACAAGCCAAGATTAACATGGCAATCCCTGGATTCTAAATGACCGAGTGCTGTTGGCTGAATGTATGCTTTCATGACATTATTGGCCAGATTTAGTTTTTGACTCTGAATAGAAGATAATTTGTTGTTCAGTTAAAAAATGAACTCTTAATTTTCTACCCACCTAATCCAATATATATACCTTTTCTTCCCTCTGGTACCACCTCACGCCAGGGTTTAAAAACTCTGAATTATCTTGAATCCTCTCTTTTCTTTGCTTCCTACATCTAATTGGTTGTCAAAAGTGGTCCATTCTTGTTATGCCTGTTCAACTTCTCTCCTCCTCTGCTCCTGCTCTGGTTTAGGTGTTCACCATTCTACTCAAGGACTTTTTGATACACCCTTGACAGGTCTACCTATTTTCCCTCTTTCTGTCCTTAAATTCCTTTCTACAATGTGCTGCCACAGCAATTTCTCTGAAGCTTGGCTAAAGTCATGTTGGCTTGGATCATCAACTGCTAAAAGCAAAGCAAAAACAACAACAACAAACAAACAAACAAGAAACCAAAACAAAACACACACACACAAAAAACAAATTAGTTGTCCCCAAACCTCAGTAAACAGAGTCTGCACTCCTTCACATATCATTCCATGTTCTACTTGACGTAGTCTTAACTTACCCCTGAAACTTTACAGGCTGAAATTCCCCCATGCTTATGACCCATGCAATTCTTCCACGTAATTCCCCAATCGTATACCCCACTACCTGTTAAACATACTATGCAACTTTTTGTCTTTGTGGGGATTTTCTTAAGTTCTTCTTCTTACCTGGAATGGCCTTTCCTTAACCCCCAACTATTTTTGCTGAAGGCTGGCCCCCTGTCAAAGCCTCTTCTTTAAATCTTCTCTATTCCAAGCCAGAAGAAATCATTTTTTTTTTCTATTCCTATGGCACTTTGTGCCCTTAGAGCACTTCTCACATTCTTCATTGTTACTGTTATTATATCCCCAATTAGATTGTGAACATCTCTTATTTAATTCTGTCTAATAAACATGTATTTTAGGGACGGCACTAGGTTCATAACACGAGATAGGAAGAAGCCCTTGGAATGCTTACGGTCTAATGATTAGATAATTTTGCCTTGTTCGTCCCTGTAACCTACTTCCAGTGCTTTGCAGAGAAGAATTCAACATTTACTGAAGTTAACTGAAGACAATAACAATCATAAAAATCACTCTAAGAAGAGTAATGGTTCCTTTTTATTGAGTATATAATACATGCATTTCACTTTGTAAATTGTTGCATATGCTTTTGCTGATTTAATTCTCACAACAGCCCTATGAGAGAGGGGCTTCTCTAAAATGAGGAATTAATGATAAGCTGGGGCTTAGGGCTGGACATAAATTTACCAAAATCACAAATTCAGTTAGAACTGATTTCACCCCAGGTCTGTCTGCTAGGGTGAAATCAGAATCCAGTCTACCTCTAGTTTATGGTTGATGAAATGAAGTGGAGGTGCTACAACACTAAAATTTTTTCCACTGTTAGGTTCCATGATTCTAGTAATTTAGAGTTTTCACTGAGCTTCGATTTGAACAGTAAGCAACAGGAAAACAAACAAACAAAAACCACCAATTCATAATGGAGGTCCACAATCCCTTATCTGAAATTAGAAAATCCAAAAGGCTCTAGACACTATCTTTTTTTTTTTCCCTTCAAGTTTATTGCTTCTAAAACTAATTTGGCAACAAAAGCTGACTTGAACTGAAGTGAAAACTCTATCATCGTACTTTATTGAGCTTGATGCAAATATTTGTATATCTTACTGCAGAAATATTGTGATTGATTAAAGGACACTGATTTAGACCTGCTGGGGGTGTTATTTATAGTATATTTGTATATGTTATGTGTTACCTTTTTAAAGTCCAAAAATTCTGAACACTTTTGGCCCCAAGATTTTCAGATATGGTATTATGGACCTGTACCCAGGTCATATGCCAACATATCAAGTGTTATAAAACTATTTAAGATCCACTGAAATTCATGGAGGTCTGCCTTAGAGGTAACCACCTAAAAGGAGGAAAGCAAAAAAGCTGGAGGGCAGTAGTGGTTGGGCTGTAATCACTAGGGCTGCCTGAACAATGTGGGGAATTGTGCAAAATCTCACGTTGGGATCCCGTGCCCTCAGCACGCAGCTCTCTGGGTTTGGCCCCAGTTTCTGTAAAGGCATAGCTGATTAATATTGCAGACTTTACCCTGAACAAGAGGGCATTCAGGATGCTTCCAGTAGACGGAATTTCAATAAGCAGTTGCTCACTCTGGTGCAGTGATCTGTTGAAGCAATTGGAACAGTTTTAACTCAGAAAGGCCATCATTTGTTTTTTCCATTTAAATATTTTCTCAAAGAGCATGTCAAGAATTAGAAAACCTCTGTCATCATACTTTCCAAGGAATCCCTTTTGTGTGTGTGTTTGACTACCTATTTTAAAGCTTGATTATACGTACATTTGGAAACTTGTAAAATCTTGTTTCCAAACTAGAATATTTTACAAAATGGAATTGTTACACAGCCTTTCTGTTTGAAATGTCAAGTTTCCAAGGTTTAGCAAGAAGAAATTGAGCTGGCAAGTGGAATGACATATTTCTGTATTTTTCAACTGTTCAAGTGCATTTTTATATCTGCCACAAATGTAAGTTTCAGGTGATTAGGAGGAGTCCCAAGTGTTGGACAAAAAAATGAATGTTTATGCAGACTTTCTCCTTCTTCACTTAAAATTTAAAATATGAGGGCACTTAGCAGTGATGGTATGTGACTTCATTAACAACATATATTAATCTCTTTTTCTGTACTGGGCAGTGTGGTAGGCAAAATAATGGTCCCTCAAAGATGTCCATATGCTAATACCCAGAAACTGTGAAGATGTTATCTCTAAAGACATGGTAAAAGGTGATTAAAGATTTTGAGATGTGGAAATTATTATGGATTACCTGGGCCCAGTGTAATCACAAGGGTCCTTCTAAGGGGAAAGCAGGTGACACAAAGTAAGAAAAGATGTAAGGACTGAAGGAGAAGTCAGAGAGAAGAGGGAGTGCTATGCTGCTGGCTTTGACATTGGAGGAAGGGGCCATGACCCAAGAAATGCAGGTGGTCTCTAGAAGCTGGAAAAAGCAAGGGAAGAGATTATTCCACAGAGCCTCTAGGAGGAAGAGAGCCCTTCTGAGGGGAGTGGATGTAGCTCAATGGCTGAGCGTCTGCTTCCCATGTATGAGGTCCTTGGTTCAATTTCCGGTACCTACTAAAACAAAACAAAACAAGACAGCCCTTCTGACCGTTTGATTTTATTGGTGTGAGAAGCATTTCAGGCTTCTGCCTCCAGAACTGTAAGATAAATTTGTGCTATTTAAAGCCACTAAATATTTGGATAATTTGTTACAACAGCAAAAACAAACTAATTCAAGTAATGTGGCAAGAGATCCTGGGAGTAATTAAAGAAATTAGTGATGTGAGCCTTGAAAGGAGTGAACCAGGGAAACAAAATCATGAATTATGATATGCTTGACTCGTGGTAGGCACTCAATCAAAATTAATTCTACGTTAAGATGTTTATAGCTTGACTGAGTGGAATTCCAGTTCAGTTATTTTCTGAACTGGAGATGTCATCTTTGCAAGTTCCAACCACATCTTCTTCTAAGAGATTTTTCCCACTTCTTTGCTTTACATAACCTTGCTCCACTGCTGGTCAGAGCTGATTGGATGAGGGAAAGACACATTTCCCTGTGACTTATAACTTGTGTGACCTCTTCGATAAAACAGATGAGCTTGGTCAACTGTCTTCCTTTCTCAGGGATGTTTGAAATTGAGGCCCTGAAAAGCTGAGTTGGTTGATGGTTGGCACTGGAGCTGTTGAGGTAGCTTTGGTGGATTGAATGGCCATTTTGAGACCATGTCAAATTGGGTATGAAAAAGAAAGCTGGTTCAAAAAGGAGAAGAATGGAGTAAATGTGTAAAGAGAAGCAGGGGTAGAAGACGCTAATCTTCCCTGAGAGACAAAGATTGTCTCACCTCCCAGCTTCAAATCCATTGAGTTCTAACTGCAGTTATTTTCTGTTACTGGGCAAATGGTATCTTTCGATCATTTCAAATCATGCTCACGGCATCCCACACCTACCGCCCACCTGCCCTCAATGCCACCTTTATGTTTAAGCTAATTTGGATGAGTTTCTGATCCCTACAGTCAAAAGACCTCTAATTCAAGAACACTTCATATCTTCAAACAGCAAATAGAAGAAATGCGGTTAAATAAAACCGAGATGGTAGTGACTATGAAAGAAGGCTAGGGAAGTTTGAATCTTGAAGATAATCAATCCTGTCCTAAATATCCAGAAGCAGAAGAGGGTCCAAATGACCTCTCAAAATTTTATGATCCCCAGATTGTTAACAGGTGATCATTTAGAAAAATACATTTGTTCAGAGAGTTAATTATCATGGAATTGTACCAGTCTGATAAACCAGGCTACAGAACCCTTTGACAATTTGTTCTTATTCAATATTCACAATACACATGAGGTGGCACTATTAATATTCCCATTGTGTAGATGAGTAAACTTGGGCATAGAGAGGCCACGTGATTTGCCTATGACCCTTGGACTGAGCTATCTAACTTTGGAACTCCGCTCCTAAAAATCTCACTCCATTATCTCTTGAGAAAGTTTCCTTACAATATTGAATGAACTTTATAAACTAGAATAAAGTGCTCAGTTCTGGAATGTTAAATATTAACTATGCAATGTTCTGTTGCTTCACCATGATTATTGAGTAGGAAAACAAGTTCTACTGAAAATTTATTTATCCTCAACTCAACTGAAGATTGTCATGTTGTCTGAATTTCAATGATTTGGCATTGTTAACGATTGTGCCATATCTAATGATGCTTGTAAGAGATAACTCATTAATTCCAACTAAAAGGAAAAAAGAATAGGATCTGAGTTTGTGAATCAGCTCCAGAACAGGAGATTTTTAAGTCTAGTAAAACAGAGTTGCCTTGTTTCTGGTTCTGAAACATTAGTAAACATGAGAAGTTGTGAGTCATAGTGAGAACAGCTCAGTCTTCATTGTAGATAGACCTGGGTGTAAATGTTGGTTTGTGCCATTTGACAGCATTGTTACTTTAAGCACAAAACTCACGTGTTCTGATTTTGTTTCCTCATATGCTCAATGGGAATAAGTTTGCCACCTTTTAGGCTTAGTGCTAAGATGAAATAAATTGCATGAATCTGATAAAATAGAATGAGTGCAATAAATGAAAGTTGACATTAATTTTATATTCAAAATCAATATAAGGAGCTGACTTTGAAAATGTTAATGCATACCAATACCAAGATTATTGCATCCATAACTGGATATCCCATTTTACAAGTGAGGAAATTTGCGCTTACTGAGACCCAGAGACAGGACAGTAGACCACTCTTTCATTGAGAAAGGATAGCTTCTGAACATTTTGATGAGCGTATTAGTTTTCAATTGCTGCTGCAACAAATTACCTCAAATTTAGCAGCTTAAAACAACACAAAAGTGTTCATCTTATAGCTTCATAGGTCAGAAGTCTGACATTGGTTTCACCAAGCTAAAATCAAGGTGCCAGTTGGACTGAATTTCTTTCTGAGAACACTAGGGGGGAATCTCTTTGCTGATTCAGCTTGTTGAATTCAGTTCCTTGTGGCTGTAGGACTGAGGTTCTATTTCCTTGCTGGCTATTGGCTGAGGGCTGTTCCCAGCTTCTAGAGGCCTCCTGCATTTCTTAGCTCATTGCTCCCTCCATTCATCTTCAAAGTCAGCAATGGTGGGTTAAGTCACACTCACGCTTCAAATGTCTCCTGCCTCTTCTTCTGTCATTGCATTTCTCTGACCCACTTTTCTGCCTTCCTCTTCTACTTTAAAGGACTTGTGTGATTGAATTGGTCCCACATGCATCAACTAGGATCATCTCCACGTCTCAATGTCCTTAACCTTAGCCACACTTGTGAAGTCTCTTTTGCCATGTAAGGTAGGATATTCCCACAGTCCAGGGATTGAGGCATGGATATCTATGAGAGGCCATTATTCTGCCTAACAAGTGAGTAATAACATACATATGAGATTTCCAAGTATGGAGGTGTTATGCGTGGTCCACATTATATTTCAGTTAGCAAAATAAATGGCAGTTGATAAAATACACATATAGACAGAGATATAGAGAGACAACACATGACTGTATAACTTGGCCTCTGCTTAACCTGCTTACCTATCATGATTCTTATTTCTATTCTGCTGAGCTATAGGTTCTCTTTATATTGAACTTTCCCTTCCTAGAATGAACCATCCCCTTCTCTCTGAGTGAATGAATGTACAAATGGAAAATGACCAGACCATATATGACAATAAAACTCTGACCCACATAGGAAGCCAAGGAAGCCAAACTAAAGCCTCTGCAGCAATCAGAACAGTCAGGACTTGGCTGATGATTGCCAACTTCTCTATTTTTTTTATTCCTGCTTCCAACTCAGGATCATACCAGAAGGAGTTCAATATGCTTCTCAAACCAACCATTTAACATGCCCCATTTCTAGTTTGCTTGCTTCTGCTTTCCCATGCCAGTAACCTCCAATCAGAGCATAATCCGAGCCTAACCTTTCCTGTTTTTCTTACTCTAAAGCTTTCCCAATCCCTGGACAATCTCTTAGTCTCTGTCAAATGCAAGTGATGGTGCCTGACTCCCTTGCTATTGGATAAGTGGCTATAGTTTGTTCTCCTTTGGATGGTCTTTGTGTATTTCCATAGCTTTTTTGGTCTTTTACATATTTGTTTCTTCTTTTTCTCATCCTGGATCTCACTTTTCTCCTTGTCCTATGTGGATAATATATATTTGTCTTTTGTCACCTTAGAGGTCATTAATAATAATAAATAATATATTATTTAATAATAATAATAATTATTAGAGTGATAACAAACATGTACTGAGCCCTTACTGTATGCTAAGAACTATTCCATTTATTGATTCTCACAACAATAAAATTATTATTAAACTCTCATAATCTTTCATTGAAGTGTGCTTCTATTGTTAACCACATTATACAGATGAAGAACAAGAATTTAGAGAGAGAAAGCACCTTGACCAAGGTCACTGAGCTAGTAGGTAAAGGAGCTGGGATACAAATCCAGGCAGCTGGGAGCCATAATCTACTCTTGAAACAATTATTCTATATTGCTTTCAGAACATATTCTTAAACACCCTGAGTTTTGGATAGGTACCTTTTTCAAGTGTTTCCATAGCATTCTGTACCTAATACCTAAATCAGTATTACTGCATTGTAATTGTTTATGTATTTATCTGAAGTCCCTACTAAAATTTAAGTTGCATGAGGACAAGGACACTGTTTACCTTATGTTTTTATGTTAAACATCTAATAGTTTCTTTATAAATGTGCATTTAAGGAAAGAATAAATGAATAAAATACATACAAAAGGCTGAATTATTATTATTTTTAAATGGAAAGATACTAAGTTTAAAAAAAGGAATGGGACCATTCTTCTAGGCAAACTTTCAGTGTGACACATATCTACATATGAATTTACAATCCTTATACAAGAAAACAACCTCTCAGAATAAGACAGTTTCTTTCTTTTAAACTTAGGTTTTTCCCATACTATCAGACACAAAATCATATCAAGAACTAATAAAATCCTTTCCTCATAAATTCTTTTCCATGTTTAATGTCAGCCTTAGGCTGGGTCCAATATCTTTTTGCATTGGTTTCTAAGGTGGAACATCTTCACCACAGTAACATTCTTATGAACTCTGCAACCGTCTTGAAAGGTCCCTCTTGCACACACGAAGTGCAGGAAGAATCAGCCAGCAGCCAGCAGTGGTGGCTATGTCTTCCTGGATTGTCAAAATTTGAGCGCAAACTCCCAACCCTGTATCCCTTACAGCTCCAAACCTTGGGCTATCTGCTCAAGTTACCCACATTCTGGGACAGATGCTGAGCTCTCGTTCATGCTCTGTGGGTCTCTTCTCCTAGACTTGTGAGACTGATGAGTCTAGAAAAGCACTTAGCCAGCTGGTTCAATTCCTTTAGTTTATATTTACTACAGGTGAGAACCATTCACTCATTCAAACAAATAAGTTTCTGGTACTGTTCTAGGATTTGGGGTGCCAGTGGTGAATTAACTAGGCAAGGCCCATGGTCTCATGGATCTTGTACTCTAATGGGCTAGGAGACAAAAGCAAACAAGCAAACATGCAAAATTATTTCAGTAGGTGTTAAAATAACACAAAATTATGTGACAACAATTTGCCTAAAGGTATGCATTTCAGAAATACATCTTCCATTCATGTTACCCTAACATGCTCTCACTCTATGATCAGTCAGTTTTCTTTGGAACTCATCATGTTTCTTCCCAGACTTTAACTGATTATGTCTATGAAGTAATATCTGGTCCAAATAATACTTACTTTGAATAAAAGTCATTTAGGACATCCTTCCCAATCCTCTTCCTTTTAAAATGTATTGTCAATGTACTAAAATTAACTTTTCTTCTCATACTTTTTTATCTTTTTTAGGAATTGACTACTACAACAAGATTATTGATGATTTGTTAGCAAATGGGGTTATCCCCATCGTGACCCTCTACCATTTTGATTTGCCTCAGGCTTTGGAAGACCAAGGAGGTTGGTTATCAGAAACAATCATTGATTCCTTCGACAGATATGCTCAGTTTTGCTTCAGCACTTTTGGGGATAGAGTCAAGCAGTGGATCACTATAAATGAGCCTAATGTTTTGGCCCTGCTAGCATATGATTTTGGTAAATTTCCTCCAGGAATGCCTCACATTGGAACTGGAGGTTATCAAGCCGCTCATAATTTGATTAAGGCTCATGCCAGATCCTGGCACAGCTATGATTCCTTATTCCGAAAAGAGCAAAAGGGTATGGTGTCCATAACAATTTTTAGTGGTTGGGTAGAACCAGCAGATTCTGACTCTGTGTCTGACAGGGAAGCTGCTGAAAGAGCCATTGCCTTCCACTTGGACTTTTTTGCTAAGCCTATATTTATTGATGGCGATTATCCTGAAGTTGTCAAGTCCCAGGTTGCCTCCATGAGTAAAAAGCAAGGCTATCCATCATCAAGGCTCCCAGAATTTACAGAAGAAGAGAAAAGAATGATTAAAGGCACTGCTGATTTCTTTGCTGTGCAACATTATACAACTCGCTTCGCCAAGCACCAGGAAAACAAGAAAGGAGAGCTGGGTTTTCTCTGGGATGTGGAAGTTGAGCTTTCTACAGATCCATCTTGGAAAAATATAGAGTGGGTCTACGTTGTGCCATGGGGAATACGTAAATTACTGAAGTACATTGCGGTAAATATAATTTGTTTGTGTACGTGTATACCCAAATATGTGAAGGGGAGAAGACAATATGTGTTGAACTGGAAAAAAGAGTGATTTTAGGCAATAGCCTGAACATTTATTGGTCTGAGAAAAGCAGATTAGGAATTAAGTAATGGTTGGTGAGAGGTTACTAGCTGATAAGGGGCTTCAAAACCAATGGTCAAAAATTAGGATTTTTTGTTAAAGTCAGTCATGGCTATAACAATAGCTTGGAAATGTCAAAACTGATTTTTAAAAGGGATATTAATTGTTAAGATAGCTGGCTCCTTTTTGAGTCTCACGCTGGATGGCATCCAGGTAGCTGAAATGAAAATTTCGAGTTGACAGTTGTCAGGATCCCTCCTGGGGGCCAATAGAAAATGTAGCCGCTGGTGGGACCAAGGAGCTAAGGAGCACTGACAATCAGCAGATGCTGATGGAAGAAAGATATTTCCGAACTCTCATTTAATAAGAATCTTTTGACTGTCTTCATGGGCATTTGCACAGTTTTGCTTTTCCATTGTTACTGATAAAAGGTCAGTGCATGGAAAATTAAGTTAATAGGGTCAGTGCAATTTGATGAAAACTAGTTTTGGGCTTGTAGTTTAGAGAAGATAGAGGGTAATGCATATAATTTTACGGGCTTCTTTTAAAGCATCTGTTGAAATAAAACTTCTGTTTCTTGTTCTAGGATAAGTATAATAACCCTGTAATTTACATCACTGAGAATGGGTTTCCCCAGGGTGACCCTGCAACTCTTGATGACACTCAGCGCTGGGAGTATTTCAAACAGATATTTCAGGAACTGTTCAAAGGTACCATTTGAAATGATGAAAGATCAATTGTGCAAACTTAATATAATTTTCCTATGTGCCTATTTGCATTCAGTAAAGACCAATGATTTTGAAAGCTGAAATTCATGTAAATCAGTGTAAAGCTATGTAATTAGAGGAGGAAAGAAAAACTATTTAGGAAAAAGGAAGGTGAGGATTTTGGCTTAGTTTCAACCTCCAGAAATTTAATCAAGTAAAAAGTAACTGTCTTCAGCATTTTCTGACTCCTAGGTGAAGGTGACATGAATGGAAGTGGTGACTGGAGAAAATATTTGTCATTACAAAAAGATTAGCATTGACCAACTATAGCATGCTTATTTGCATATTTTAATATCCTAACTACCAAGAAATAAGTTGACAGGATTTTAAAGGGACCAAAATTAAGCCCTTGGGCAATAAACCTCAAAATGGCATGTGCCTTCCATCAATGTATGTTTCCTTTAAGCTGTAACCAACCAGCCCAGTTGGAAACAATTTTTATTATGTAGAATCTGTGAAATGTGTTTCAGGATAATACTATATTTCTGGAAAATATTTTATCCCCATGGAATTTTCTTCATATTTGAAAACAAATGTGATGGAATAAACTTTAGTTGCTAATTCACATTTCTAGACCAGTTCACGTCCATGCATTAGTTATCTCATTAAACATTGCTTGTTGCTTCCTAAGCTTAATTCTTCTTCCCTATGAAGGATTCATATCATAACAATAAAATCCAACACAAAATGAGACTTTCAATTTCTTTTTTACCATCATTCTATTTGAAACATCCTGGAATAACTTTTTCTAAAATTATTCAGTAATATACTACAATCAGCCAGAAGAAATTCTGGAAAGTGATACAGAGTGGTCTCTTTCCAAAACCTGAAATATATTGACCTGATTCATCACTCAGGTCTGGAGTTTATTGGCAGAGGACAACAGGAATCCTACAGTTTGATCCAAGCAAAATAATTCTTTTGTATTACACTCAAAGCAGATTCTTCTTCTGGGAGGGAATTAACATCTAATAAGAGAGTGACACCTCCAGTTTTCTAAGATTCCTCTCTACTTCCTGTAAATGGGTCCCATTCATGGTTAATTCATTGATGTTCCCAGGCTTTATCCTGAGGATCCTCTTCATCCCAAGAGAGGTAGGCCAGTTACCATGTGGGCAGATTTATGAATGGATACAAGGAGCACAAATCATTTGTCCAAAATTGTTCCATGGATTTGGGGGCATAGAGATAAAAATAGAAATTGGCGTTCTTCATTCCCAGCCCAGTGCTTTGTTTAGTGCTAAGCATATAAGGGCATCTCATAGCTCTTTGAAATAGTTTCAAGTACTTTATACAGTCCCTTAGACTTTTAATGCTAAAAACTCAGTGGTGGACTTGCAAACTAAGACAATTTAAAGATAGAAAAGGGACTTAAGGCAAGAGAGGAATATATCAGATCATTTGGGTTCCTGAGGGACAGAAGAGGAGAATAGGGTTAGAAAGAGAATCCTAATTTTAAAATATGCATAAAAACCCATATAGATGTTTGGGCCAGGTATTAGTCAGCCAAAGAGGTGCTAATGTGATATACCAAAAATGGGTTGGTCTTTATAAAGGGTTTTTATTTGGGATAGAAGTCCACAGATACCAGGCCATAAAGCGTTAAATTTCTTCTCTCACCAAAGTCCATTGTCACGTGTTGGAGCAAGACAGCTGCTGACATTTGCCAGGGTTCAGGATTCTTGGGTTCATCTCTTTCCGGGGCTGCATTTCTGTCTCCGGGCTTAGCTCCTCTGGTTCCTCCACAAGGTCAGTTGTAGACTATCAGGCGAGCGGTTCACTTCTCTTCTCCTGGGGCCTTCTCTCCAACATCAAAACTGCTTCTCAAAAACTGCTTCAACTCTGTTCTTGCCATGCCTTTTATATTTGATTCCCCACCCACCAAGGGGTGGGGCTCAATGTGGCCCAGTCAACACCCTAATCATAACTTAATCATGCCCAGATTAACAGATCAGTTTATAAGCATGATCCAATTATATTTTTGGAATTCATAATTACATCAAACTACCCAACTGCAACAGGCCATTAATGGCTTTGTCCCATGATTTTAGCTTAAGAGCAATGAGAATGAGAGATGCAGATGAACCAAGAGACGTGGAGAGAAGAAATGGGGAGAGCTTCTGATGACACTCGAGGCCTGATCCCAGTTCTTCTCAGACCTAGCTGCATCTACTCTCCTTGAGTTCCATGAGACACGACTTTACTTATGATAAAATGCTCTTTCCATGTAACATTGTTCTAATTGGGTTCTAGCACTTGGAATAAAAAGGAATCTTAATTGTTATCAACATCTCATTTCATTCTCAAAACAACCTTAGAAGTCATTACCTTCACCTTACAGATGAGAAAACTGAGTTTCAAATTGGTTAAGCCATGTGCTCAAGACCACAAAGATACTAAGTAATATTTCCTGGAGCAAGGCAGAATGTGTATTATTATTATTATGTTAGATATGATCTGTGAGTCTAGCACTTACTGACTCCAAGTGCTTGCTTGTCCCACCACACCAAACAACTTCCTCGCCTTTGGTACTCTGGGTTTGAATATATTCTTTCAAAGTGTTTCATGCTGCCTCTGAAAGAGCCAACAGATTCTATGACCTTGGACAAAGCTCAGATATCCCATATCTTTCATCTCAGAGGAGCAGAGCTGAACTTACTAATCGATTTCCTGAGACTCCTCTGAGGTAGCACTGATGATTTTAATAGGCAAGAATTTACTAGTAAGAAGCACCCCGTGAGCAATTAAAAACAATAACAGGCAAGGAAGGCATTCGTGGGAAGCGCTGCAGGTGAGAACTCCTCCAAAACCCAGGGAGTCAGATGGATGATGGCTTGTGATTCCCACGAACAAAGCCTTCCCTCCGACCTCATGTAGCCAGATAGGCACATAATGACACTATAGTTGGATCAATGGCATCTCCTGGAGGTCTTACTAATCTCTTCAGGTAAAATCCCACAGTAATTAACTGAGCAGTAAAAAGTAAGCTAATGTTTCTCTTTCCTTTTGGGAAAGGAGTCAAAAACAGAGATGGAAAATGGCACTCTAAGAAAAAAAAAATCAGCTAATGCTTCTGTAGTCATTGTCTCATTTAGACACTTTAAAAAGGTTGTATTTTAATTAGTGAGATATAGAAAACAGTAAATCGGCATAATGGAGATACCAAAAACTTGGAATAACAAATAACCAGGTTTGCATTCCAGCTCTGCAACTAATTCAATGAGTGGCTTTTGGAAAATTGCTCAACCTCTCCAACCTTCAGCTAGTTCATCTCTAAAAATGGTGACAATGCCTTTTTTGGAAGGGTTGTTGTAAGGATTCCATTTAATTAACTATTGGATAAAGAGCCCCCAGCTCATCGCTTGGCACACAGTTAGGTCTTCAATCAATGGTAAAAATTATTATTAAAAACATGTGCATCTTTAAGAATCTACCTTTCACCTCCAAGTTATATTCCTTATTATTTTAAAATGTCATTCTAAGAGTTATTCTTTCCATTTTTTTCCTCTCCTAAACTAAAATATTTTCCCATTTCTGCATGGTTCTCCATCATTTTTTTTTGGAGGAAACTCTGGATTGTGTTGTAACATTGTCCTTCTGGTTATTTACAGTCTAAATTCTGTGGAGGGGAAAGCAGCAATGACATCCCTCTGCTAATTATTATTACCATTGGAGAGGTTGCCAGATTAAGTGAAAATCAAATCATTGGCAGCAGACACAGCTGTCAAGCAACCAGGTAGCTGGAATTGAGGTGCCACATGAATTTTTGTATATGTTTGGGAAACAGAGTCTTTAGATAGTTAAGCTTTGCTCACATCATATAAATCTTCAGTATTTTCATACATTTACAGCAAGCTTTTCTCCAGAACAATGTGCATGTTTAAGGTCATTTGCTAATGCACACAAATGGATCCTTCTATGTATGAATGTTGTTATGGAGGGGAGGAAGTGTGTGAAGTCAGAGGAGGTTGTTGCCAATGGGCAATATCCACTCATAATGTAAATGCTCTTCAAAGGGGATTTGAGTCAATGTCCAATCTGTTCCTCATACGTATCCAGCAAGTATCTGCCTTTAGCTTGGCCTGTGATCTTCCCTCAACCTGGAATGCCATGCACTTTGCCTTCTTCCTGGCTCAATCCTGTAAATGAATATGTTTGGGTGCTGAAGTCAGACAAGGAATGTATTTGAAACCTGGTTCTGTCACTTGCAAGCTCAGTAACTTTGGGAAAATTCTTAAGCAGCCATCCCATCTGTAAAATGGGCTAATAAGAGCATCATCTTCTAGAAGGCAGTGAAAAATGATCAAGATAATGCTTACAAAACCCAAACACAGAAAAGAAACTGGCACATTACTAAGGATTCTGTAAATGTTGACTTTTTCTTTCCTTTCTTTCTTTTTGCCTATGAACCTTCTGAGGGCTGGAACTATGTCTTACTTGTAATTACATATTCAGCCCCAAGCCCTGTGCCTGTTATATTGTAGGTATGCCACACGTTTGTTGAATTTGGTTGCATCCATCAGAAAAGGGTTAGTTGATGGGTAATGAGAAATAAATGATTAAATGATTAGGAACTGTCTTTTCTATCCCTAAAGAAATGTTCCCTACACAGAAAAAAAAAAAAATGCAGCATTCTGGAAAGTTTCTGAGCCAGCCCAACTTTTCAGCCAGATCCATGCCTGAGTTAGCACAGCAGTAGATGATTGCAGAGAAGGTTTGTTAATGACCAGCTTTAGGCTTTTAATGACAAAACCCTCAGCAAGATGTCATCGAAGTTATTGAAGACTTCACTGAAAGTGTTGAAGCTGATACATTGTAACAAGAAGGTTATAAATCTTGCAGCTTGGGTATACCACCAAGACAAGATGCTGAGCACAGAATCACCCTGCTGTTGTCTGTCAGCATTTTCTCCCCCCTTTACACTTCCCTTTCCTGTGGAGAGCTGGTAACGGAGAAACTCATCCATTTCCCAAAGTAGTGCAACCCTGGCAGCCACCTGCCCAGGCCAATTTCAGCTCACAGAGGCCCATTTAACTAGACAAAATGTGTTAAGCACCTGCGTTTTTCTAAATATGCACGAAAAAGTCTTAAGAATTAAAGAGAGATCTCAAAGGTTAATGCACTGGCCATTTAGAAAACTAATCCATTAAAAATTCATTGCAAGCTCAGAATCGAGGCCTGAATATCTCAATGTAGATTCCTCCTCCACTGCTATTGTTTTGTTGCTTTTCAAAGGAGATCTTTGTCACCTTGGCCCGTATGGAGCACATCAACTTACGGAGAGACTCTGTGAAATATACTTGTTTTGCTTCCCATATGTGCAGGATGGGGTGCTGGATTCACTGGGAACTGCTAACAAGGTTGCTCCTGGGTGGGCTGCATGGCTGCTAGCAGAGAGGAGGAAGAATGGAGATTTGAAGGCTATGCACAAGAACTCTTAGTGTGTGCCAGTGCTCGGATTTGTGGAATTTGAAAAGACATGGAGAAAACAATTTCCACTCGTTGTGTGCCACAGACATATATATTCAGATCATACATAGGCTCAGGTGGCCAGAGACTACAGGGTTAACGTTAAACAGAGATATGCCGGATGGCCTTGCTCTATTTCTTTTCCCCCACTTCCATCCAGTGGCATTCTTACCTTTGCTCACCTGTAAAATGGGACCAATGCTAAGCCTAACCCAAGTTTGGTTGTGAAAATAAAATGAGGTAATTTATGTCAATGTATACTACGGATACCTTAACATGTCAGACATTATTCTTATATTGGATACATCTACTTTACACTCTTGTTTAAGGACGACCGTTAGCCTGGCCAAAATGCGTAACTTAGGCCTCAGTGTTTTCCACTGTAAAGAGAAGGGGTTGGTACACATCATCCTTTGAAAATCTTATGTTCCTGGATTCTATGGTTTTTATTTTTCTGTTTGACACTGTGTAGAAGAAAATTAGCAATATTACTAATAAAAACATAAAGATGGTGCCTTAGCAGATTCATGGGTCCTTGCAAACTTGCAGTCATATCACAATTACGTGTTTGCTGAATAAGACAACTGAATGAGATGGAATTTGAGAGACACTGATTCTTGAAGACAATACCCATTATAACCCTTGAAAAGAAGGAAGAAAACCATTTTCAGGAAGAAAAAAATGCAGGAGTGTACAGAAAAGTTTTATTCATCATTTTTTTTTTAAAGAAAAAAAATTCCAGCTGGACTATTGGGGGGCTTTGAACTATATACTTAGCGTTCAGTATGTGTTTAGTAAAAGTTTAATGAGTGACTGGAAGACTGAGTCTAGATTAGCAAGAAAACTTAATTGCTCCTAGAAATTTCAATAAAACATTAGATTTAAACTACCATTGTACTTTTTCTATTTTTAGAGAAGAAAATAAAGTAATGGTTTTTACTAATATGAGAACAATTTTCATGCATTTATACTCCACATCTGGGTGCTAATTATAACCTTTTGATATTAAACTAGGGTTTGGGGTGACAATAATTGAAATATATGTTGAAGTTTTAAAATTCTCTTTATATAAAGGTTCTTAATCTCTATGACTCAGTTTCTTCATTTGAAGAAAAAGATGGGCTGTCTGATCTTTTGGGATCCTTCCAACTTTAGGATTCTGTGACCCTCTAAATATTCTTTCTGGGCAGAAATGTCAAGGATCATATTTTATTAGAACTCTTGATAATTTATTTGGCTATAAAATTAATTCTAAGGAATTATAATTAATGATCTTTCTTTTCTTTTCAACTTTTTTTCATTCTTCTCATCCAAGTACTTAATTTGAAATTTGAGCACCTTTATTATAGAGATGT
The DNA here is from genome assembly GCA_029593785.1 of Cabassous unicinctus. NCBI lineage: Eukaryota > Metazoa > Chordata > Mammalia > Cingulata > Chlamyphoridae > Cabassous > Cabassous unicinctus. Next base: position 16,964 of record JAQZBX010006300.1, on the reverse strand, counting down.
AAAATTGACCTTGCTCTTCAGTAAACAGTTTCTATTGATATTGATTCAGGTTCCAGGTAACATTTTCTTGACCTTCAATTGGTGTGTTTCTTCTTCTAGTCACTCATATTGAAAATGAACTTCACTTTTCCTCTCTTGAGAAAGTTATCGTTTGGAGTTCATAGAGTCAGAAGGGTCACCTCACATTCAAATCTGACAAAGTCACTGTGGAGAGCATAAAATCACAGAGAGGAAATTGAACGCACAAACCAGTTCAAAGCATTAGTGTAAAACCCCCAGCTGAATAAAGCCCAGCAGTCACAATCATGAGTGGTGAAATCACCTTTCAAAACATGATCATAGTAAGGGCCACTTAATCTATCAAGTTTTAAGGCAGTTAAGTCTGATTTTCAAACTTTGCCATGAATGTATCATTTAATTCAGTTAGGCAATGCCTTTTAACTTTCCTTGAGTTTAATGTGAGCATGAAACTGTTGTCCCTGGGTGAGATCCTGAATTTGAAGGAGGGATCAAGTTGCAGTATATTCAGAATTGCAGGCCTGTCATAATTCTGTGCAGAGATTTCATATATTTGAAGTCTGTTTTTCTATTTGGAACTTTTGAGCTTATTCCAACCAGGGCTCCTTTTACTCTAAGTAACTGTTTAGGTAGCATTTTCTTCAAAACAATGAAAATATCAGTCTGGTGTTAGAGATGAAAATAGTTTCTTCTGGAATAGAAAAGCAATTTTTAGGGCTTCTGTGGAAATGCTATGTAAAGAGGTGGCGGGCGGAGGCCCATCTCTGAATAAGGTCATCTTCTCATCAACAGCAAAGTCTCCTGTGGGTAAATGAGGAGTGACAGAGATTTGCTAAAGAAACAGTAGCATGGCCTGAGATTATTTTGAACCATTCTAAAGTTAAGCCACATTTCCCCCCTTGTTTGTGAAATTCCATTATAGGAATCATTGTAGGTGGAGGAAGAAAAAGGCCTTTGAACGCTAAAGAATTTTAATTGGTGCTGATGAGTGAAGGTGAACAGAACTCCATAAATGAGCTTGAGACTGAAAGGTAGGTTATGGGAGAAGGAATGTATCACATCTGTTGATAAAATAACTTTTTTTCCCCTCTCCTGAGAAATGGAATTGATTCTTTTAATAGATTTAAATCCAGCTCAAAGTCTTAAATTATTTTAAGTGGCCATGTTCATTTATGAGTAAAAGTCAAGCCGCATATGTTTTATAAGTAAAAACAAATGGACTAACACAGAATTAGATCACCACGTAAAACATGAGTAAGTGTATATTAAGTGTATACATTTATTCGTTGACCATTCTGTTATGTGGCCAAGACTATGCTGGTTTAGTCTCTTAAAACATTTTCCTTCCGAAGATGTTCAGGAGGTGTTCTTGATCTTTTGAATGAGCAGTTGGTCTTATACTTTAAAAACTTCAAAAGTATTTCACGGCCAAAATTTGCTGCCCTAGTAGCAGTTTTAAGAAGGTCTCAGAAAAAAATCCTTCAGCATTCCTGGAAAAACAAGTTGCTTGACCCATTGACTGTATAAATTTCTTACAGACAGGCAGCAAATTTTATGATTCCTTTTACACAATAAGGATTTGCTTATTTGACATGGAAAAAGAGCAGATAGTTCCATGTTTGAAACTAGCTCTGACACCCTTTCATGTTGTTTAACCTTGGACAAGGTATTTGACCTTTCCAAATCTGAATATCGGTTCATCATCTGTGAAATTTTATTTTTGGTGAGGATTAATGATATACTTCATATTCTAGCAAAATGTCTAGCATATAAATCCCCCCAATGATGACTGTTGCAGTGAATTCTTTGTTACCCAACATCTATTAACCAGGATTTTAGAAAAACTGTGACTTCCTGCACAGTCATCAAGCACTGATAATTTATGCTTCTCTTGATGACCCTGAAATGCATTCTGAATAATTAGAGAAAGATTAAATTATAATCAGTTTAGTTTCAGTGTTAAGTGTATTTTAATTTATTCTTATTCTTTAAAGATTTGTAATCTTTCTACATGTGGTAACAATTAACAAAAAATATTTGATTAGCTGGAACACTCCATTTCCCCACTATCCGACTAATAAAGAGTTTATTGTGTATGTTAGAATCTAAACTCTGCCCCACGCATAATCTGGGTACTCACTGGCTGGATTCACTTTATAGCAGTCTTATGTCCAGTCTCAGAGCCAACGTTTTGGCTTATTGTCTGCTGGAATTTCTAGAATTAATCTTTAAATATCCTTGAATGACAGTCCAAAGCCCTCTTCCCATATTATTTTGATCACAGAGTCCTAGTGCTGGCCATTCATTCTGATTTTGGCAGATGGATGACTAAATCACCCAGCCCTGAGGGTTGTCTGTTATTTTCCTACAGATGTCTAGAGATGGACATCTCAACTGACATTAGTAATCAATCTATCTTGGTGTTTCATCAACTTTTACATTTTTCCAATCATGTTTTATCCTGTTTTCAGTAGGCTTTTTAGGCTACATAACCTTTTTGATGAAAACTTCACCATGCATTTTATCATTTTTGTGGTTCTTTGAATTCCCCACATCCTTCCACCATTCCTTTCCCCCCCACACCAACATCTTAAATGCTGCTTTAAAAGGTGGCTTAACAAAAAATGAATCAATTCTATTGTTTTAGTTTGCTAGGCTGCTGAAAGCAGATACCTGAAACTGGGTTGGTTTTAACAATGGGAATTTATTAGCTTACAAGCTTACAGTTTTGAGGCCATGTGAATGTCCAAATCAAGGCATCATTAAGACGATACTTCCTTCCTGAAGACTGGCTGCTGGCAATCCTTGGGTCCTCTGCTACATGACAAAGCACGTGGTAGCATCTGCTGGTCTCTCCCTTCTCTTCCAGGTTTTGTTGTTTTCAGCTTCTTGCTTCCCTAGCTTTCTCTCTCTTGGTCTGAATTTCATTCTCTTATAAAGAATCCAGTAAGAGGATTAAGACCCACCCTGGGCCATGCCATAACTGAAGTAACCTTCTGAAAACCTACTTACAATAGGTTTACATTCACAGGAATGGGGATTAACTTTAAGAACATGATTTTCTGGGGTCCATACAGTTCCAAACCACCACAGTTATTTTTCCTTTGTGATCTCAATTATTAAGGAACACTTTCAGGTAAGCAGATTTATTTTCGTTGTTTCATTGATCAGCACAGGGCGTAACATTCATCAGTCCCCATTTGTCTCCTGCATTCTGCCTTCCTTTAAATCTCTGCCCTGCCCTGAAATCCCACTTTCCATCTGGCAGTCTGTTTTTCCATAATGTCCTTCACATCCCAGTTGACATCCCCAGTACTAGGAGGAAGTTGACTGTTTCCTTTAAAGAGGGAACAAGACCAAGTGACAGACACCCTGATGAAGGGCTAGTGTTGCTCTCCAGGTCCAGGCAACTCTTGACTTGGGAGTGAAGGGCAGGATTGTTTAGTGTGCTCCTGTCAAAATGGACAGGTCTTCTTTGGTGATGTCTGCTTGCGTGCTGGGTGAAGATAGAAGAGTCCGAATACACAGCCAAGAAGCAATAATTAGCATTCTACTCTAAACCCCTGGTTTCTCTGAGTCTGAACTCCCTAGGTAGCTGTAGTTCAGTTGCTAAGTTGTCTGTTACTGCTACTATGAGTAATTTCTTCCCAAAGTGATATTTTCTCATTATATAGACATATATTACAAGCCAGCAACTCAATGGTATGCTGTCACTTTAGCTACAGCAAACTTCTATCTATTTAACTACTGCAAGCATGTTTCATATTTGACAAGCCATATTTACATTATAGGGCTATTTTGAATCTTCTGGGAACCATGATTTTGAACTTTGTTATATTTGTATGGTGGATTGCAATGTTTTATAAAAAAGGCTTCTTTAACAAAATGTGACATTTTCATAAGTACAGTATAAGATCAACTGGCAGAACAAATGAATTTATGTTAATATGAAATATTAAAACTTAAGAGCATTCCCCAAATTGAAGGGGAAATATTTTCACTAGCTTTCTGCACCAATACATTATTAGTCACAGAAATGCCCCATTAAATGTGTGTGTTACACAGTCGTTGAAGGCCATTTATATGCGGTTTCTTATTTTTTTAACTTTTGACATTCTAATGCTGAGGTCTCTTATAAATATGTGTAGCTGCTTTCACCGTAAGTTGTTTATTGCTTTGCTTTGCTTCTATTTAGGGGAAGATTTGCTTTATTTTCTGTCTTTTTTTTGTGTTACTATTACAAAAAAATTTGTTTGTTGTTAACACAAGCACTGTTAAATCTCCATTTTTCAGAATAGCAATAAGGAGCACAGTTAAGAAATGCCAGTTCAATTTTGTTGAGCAGTATTAATTTTAGTCTATTATTGAAGATAGGCCATCTTATTACTTTCAGATACTTGATGCAAAGAAATACCAGCTAGTAAATCAGGACCAAGGAAGGAAAAGGGAGAGTGCAAATGTTTTAAGCATACTGTTTGGCATAAGGCTTGCAGACTGACCCATCACTCGCTGGCAGCCAGGTCGAAAGGGATTCGCCATTAGTCACATCATTGGTTTTCAAATTGTGCTCGCTGGAGCCTCAAGTTCCATGAGGTTGTCTTTGGGGACCCTGCTAGATTGTGTGGCAAGAAGGTGAGAAAGTAGGGCTCCAGGGCACCTCAGCTCTTATTTGTGGTGTATTTTCAGAACCCATAAAATTTTTCATTTGAAAGGAAGACTCTGTTGCTAAAAAAAGAAAATTTGGAAAACCACTGAGTAATAGGGACCTCATTATGAGAGGGGAAGAAACACATTAGCTCCTTTGGGGAAATGGAACTTATCCTTTTTTCTTTCACTTAAAAAACTTTATCTCAAACATATCAAAAATAAAATACAGGTACCTTTATAACTGTGACTAAGGTTTAACAAATGTTAATATTTGGCCATATGTAGCTTAAATTTTAAAAATAAGTAAAATATTTCTGGCCCAGGTGAAGCTCCTTTGTGCTGTTTCCTAATCTTTCTTCTCTCCTTTACCAGGGCTATGATCCTGAAGTTGATATGTATCTACCTATACAGTAGATAAACATTTTGCTACAATTGTATTTACTCATCACCTATTGTAAATTGTTTTCTGCATTTTACTAATTCCATAAATGGCATCATACTATGCACATCTGTTTTCAACATTATGCTCTTTAAGATTAATCCATGTTGAAATATTTAACTCTTATTCATTCTTTTTATGGAGCTGTGGCATCCTGATGTGTGAATAGACCACATTCATTTAACCATTCTACTGTTGATGGACACTGGAGTTCTTTCCATTTTCTCACTTTTACAAACAGTGCTGCAATGACCATCCTTGGGTAGCCTGTATGTTAAAGACATTTCTTAAGTGGGGGTTTAGGAAGTAGCCCTGCTTGCTACCCCACATGTACCGTTTAGACTGAGGCTCCCCTCCTGCAGAACACTTCACAGTCATTTTCCAGAAAATTCACACATACTGTACAAATCTACAATGGCTTTACCAAGGGTTCACTCTAGAGTTGTGCAAAGTAGAACCTGTGTAATGATAAGCAGCAGCCCTGTATGTGAGGGATGCTATAGTGAAATAACTTGCAGAATTTCAGTGTCAGGGTGAATTAGGTTAGCAGCTCTAGGCTAAACAAAAAGATTTATGCTTAGGATTACATGAAGTTGTCCTAGTTAAAGGCAGGGGCTGGGGAAACTGTACCTTCTTCTGAGATATTGACCACACAGTCTTTTGCTTCTTTTCAGGTCCCAGGAGACCAGTGGTGGGGCCAAATCACATTGTAGGGGCCCTTAACCATCAGTCCCCCCATTTCCAGAGTACCACTCTCATGTGGTACTTCAGGCTTCTACCAGGCTTCATTTATAAACTCAGCAGTGTGCTACCAGGGAAGACAAGTTTTCAAGGAAGGCATATATTCTTTTGTCCTGGGAGAAGAAAGTGTTGCATCCAGCTGAGTACCAGGCTATGAGCCTCCCACCAGGGCTGTTGCTGCAGTGCTAATACACTGACATGTCTTCACCTAAGTTCCTTTGTTCCTCACTAGGTGGCTTTGCCTGGAGAAGGAAACAACCTCACCGTAGGCAGTGCAGGGCAGGGGCAAGGATGACCCATGTCCTTTCAATTGTTTATGGATATTGAGTAGGGGAGAAATTCTGCCCTGCTTTGGAAATCTTGAAGACATATTGTTTGCTTTGCAAAATCCTTGTAATTAGACATTGCATAAGACAGTCTAGTAGGAACTCTCTAGAAGCCTCAACTTTCTTCCTACTTGTCCCAATGATTTGGATGAAGAGTTGAGGGGATGTGTTTCAAATTTTCAGAAGGCAAAAAGCTCATTAGAAGAGAGTGCTAATAAATGCTTAACCCTACTTTTATTAAGGTTTGCTCATTTTCATCAAGTTGTTGAATTTTCATCTTCTCACAGAGGTCTTCCCTGAGGATCAGATTCAAGTATCACCATCATTTCCAATCAATTTCTATTCCATTATTTTGTTTTCCTATCTGCTTTCTTTACCTGACATTATATTTATTATTTGTTTACTGGTTTCCTGACATACCTCTATAGACTACAAGCTCTGTGCCAGAAGGGACCTTCCTTTCCTCTTCATTTCTGGAACTCCAGAACACAGAATAGTTCTTAGCACATAACAGGAACTTAATAAATACATAGTGATTGAATGAAAGTAGTAGAAATTACTGAAGAATAGTAAGCAAAGAAGTGACATGATTAGATTCCTGTTTAGAAGTGAAATTTAAGAGGCAAGACTAGAAACATATCACAAATTGTTGAATGTCTTCATGTAAGCAAACATATATGTTGCCATTTAAAAAATTGCCTAACTTGCATTCACAGTGTCAAATCTCCTGATTATAAGATGTGTAAGCACCTCTCTCGGTTTATATCTGGAGTATTATCTTCCATACTGAGGCACCATCAAGCACTAAGATTAACAGTCACAATTTAAATTATACCCAGAAGAAAGTGTTTAGGGTGGCCTCATATAGGAAGAGGTCTGTTAATTTCTGTTAAATATTTTTAAGAACTCTAGGGAGTTCTTTGCATGTTGTAGAGGGAAGAACTCAGGCTACTGTGCACCCACTACACGAAGGCAGGTTTCAGTTCAACACAAGACAGAGCTTTCTAACAATTAGAGGGCTTAGAGAGGGACTGAGTGGCCTCAGGAGATCATTAGGTACCTGTCAATAGGTGGCATTGAAGCAGATGCCAGATGCCCATCTGTCAAAAATGCTTTTGAGAGGATGGCTGCCCCACGTGGGAGGGTCCTTCCACAAGTATATTCAATCACCTAATATTTATTGAATACCTACAGTGTGCTTGCTTCTGTGCAGAAATACATAAGACACAGCTGCTGTCTGGATGTGATTACTTTGAAGGTCTCTTCCACTTCTAAATTCTGTGAGTCCTAAGAAGTTTTAGCTGAGACCCTGACAGAATTCTGACAAATTTCTCATTAGTGCATTATGAGGTAATGAGGTTTTATAGCGCTGCCAACCTACTGGTAACACTTTACCTTGCATCCAGTAGGACGAGTATGATACAGAACCCCACTTTATATCCAACTTTTGTTAACCCACTTAAGCTCTGGCTTTGCTTTTGTGACAGGAAAGAGTATAGCATATGGAAATTTGGTATCTTTTCTTTAATTCATTGCTCTTCTGGTCGTGAAACATAATATGGATTCTGAGCTCAGTATGATATGAGTTGGCTTTATTTAATCAAACTGTCGAGATAAATATTTTTGCAAAAAATTGAATCTTTGTAATTCTCATTGATGACAAAAACATGAATTATAAACCAATCGGATAGGGCCTCTGTCTTTCGCACATTTCAGAAACCTGTGTGTTAGAATCCCATTAATGAGTCACCTGGCGAGGAGACAACTATGGGCAACGGCCATCCCAGGGAACGGAGGGGGCCTGCAGCTGCAGGCAGGATAATCCCATCCACCGTATCCATGGAATATAAACCTTCTCTCACTTGGAGGTAGAGTGGACATCACCATCCCAAAACCCCCAGGATTGGGGGAAGAGCTATGAACTAGAATGGACTTGTTGGTATTCTGTCGTATATTGTGATTCAAGCAATGGAAGAAATTGTAACAGTGAGGTGGAGACAGTGGCCACTGGACATTTTCGGGGCAGGGAGGGGAGAGGCAGTCGAAATACAGGGGCTTTTTTGGGACTTGGGGGTTGTCATGAGTGGCATTGTGGCAACAGATGTAGGCCATTTTACATCAGCATATACCACGCAG